>ML793971.1:260279-284357 GCA_009831015.1 Picea engelmannii | reverse complement strand
TTTGTGCATTTATTGTTGGTAGTGGGCTGCTAAGGTAGTAGGCAATACATAGTATGTTGAAGAATGTTATTTTCAATATTTTGTATTAATCTAACTTAACTTTTTTTAGATTCGTATTTAAATATTATTATTGGAGAGATGTGTGTTTCTCCACAGTTGGAGTCTCATGTTTTGTTTCTTGCCTCTATCATTGTAAATCAACAAATCATCATAGAGCACATTCAATATGCACTTTTCTCCTCATTTCTTCCCAATATTTGGAAAATTTGGGGACTTGAAATATTAATATATGACCAATATTTGTGGCTATTATAAGTGATGGTAATATTATATGTTTTATAAGAAATAATTGAGTCACTAATAATAAATCTTTTAAATGGTTCAATTTTGACCACACTGAACATGAGAACTCAATGATTATTGGATTGTGATGTTCTTGAATGTAATACCTTCGTTTATAATCCCTATTTTAGTGATGTGTAATGAAATACGATGTATGGCCTTGGGATGAATATATAATTTGTAAACATTGTATATGATTGAAATAATACAATAAAGATGACACTAGTTGCGGGTGGAAATGGACAAAGTAATTGGGGGTTAAGTTTTCACAAGAGAGGGGAATGTCTAGGAATTCCTAAGGAAGGAACACATGGGGGGGAATTATTCATGGATGTTAATTACAACCCACTTTCCTAAAAATATTACTTTGAGTGAACTCTTTTATTTTACTTTTGAGTGTATGAGAGCCAAATCATTAAACACATGTAAGAGGAGTTGGTGGGAAAAGTCACATCTCATAGTTATGAGAGCATGGGGGCTAAGTACAATAAACCTTGTGGAATGTGAGTCAACTCTCATGGGTAAAAGTGAAATTCGAGTAGCCATTGCGAGAAATTTTTGCATGCATATTTTGGAGTAGCAAGGGAGTAGAGAGCATTGGAGCTTGAGAGAATCCAGTGTAGGTGTTGTGGGTATCTTGTTAGAGCTATTGTTTCAAGAGAAAGTGGGTTGTTAGGCCTATAAAGAGGGAGATTTCTGTGTGAGTGAATTTCCCTTGAATAATGGGTTGTTTTGATAGTTTTATTGGGGCAACTAGCATCCCTGGAGCCCCCAACATTAGAGATTTCTATTCCAGGTTGTGTTGGAGCCCTGGAGGGAAGAGGGAAGGCCTGAGGGACTGTGTGCAGTGAAGGGGGATCCCAATTCCTTGGGTTGCATAGGTTGAGGGGAAGGTAGTTGGAGGAATGGGAGAGATTTTAGAAAAATAGTTGGTTGTGGGAGTGAATTGGATTGTGAGAGAGACACCATATTTTGTGGAATTGTAGACCCAACTTGAGGGTAGTTTGCTACTGAGATTTGGAGCAACAAATATACAGTTGAGAGGAGCGTCCATCCCCTGCAGTCAATTTCTCATTTGTTGTTAAAAGATAAGTGTTAAATTTATCTCTATTTAACAATTTTATTCATGGGATTTTATTGTTGTGCATGAAATCTAAATTTATAGCAATTTATATGTTGATTTGTGAATGATAAATCAAAGTTTCATTCATGTTTAAATAGTCATGTTAGATGCATTTAGTTTATTGGTATAAAAAAAATTATGGGTTACGTAGTGGGGACACTACAAAGTGGTATCTGAACTCTGGTTTCAACACCAAACTTACATGGGTTTGCTACAACAACCAAGCTTAAATATGTGTAGTTTTTTTGGGTAAAAATGTGTTTTCCCCAACCATGCAAATTTGGGGTCAAGGCCCTAAATTTAAGTTTTTGTATGATTTGTTGTTTTGTGGGGGGTTGATTTGCCCCCTATGTCTTTAAATTTGGCTCAAATGGTCGAGCATAGCATTTTTGCGATAGTCGTGAGCCCTAAAAATCGTGAAATTTGGCTAAGTGTTGAAAATGTTGGAGTCATTGATACAATGTGTATCGAAAAAGAAAAAAAATTCATTGTCGATACATCATGTAGTTATTTTGAGTCTAACACCAGTAATAACAAAACTCTATAGTAATGCCTTATTTTCACTAAGGTGCTCTATAGCTTGGTATGGGGAGATGTTTCCACGTGACGTTACATTAAAATAAAAATAAATAAATAAAGTCAACTCAATTAAATAACTATGTACGTACATATTTACATATTAATATATAAATTAAATTTACACAACAAGAAATTTGATCTCTCTGTACTTGATAAATCCGAGTTTAAGATGGATCTATGTTACTTATCTTAAACTCAAGAATATGTAATTAAAGATCTATTACTTAAAATCGAAATAATAATCAGTATCTGTCGGTGGCATAGAGATGTTACTCGTGGAAGAGAGTGATGTTATGGTGGAGAGTTAATTTAACAATTCAATTTTGTTGAGCCATATTTCCTTAAAGCAAGATCTGGGATGAGATAATACCTCGGCACTATGGAAACCACTTTAAAATGAATTTAAATAAGTTCAAGGTCATGGATAGAATTAAATTAATTATTAAGTAATTGAATTACAATGATATTGTTAGCACTACTATTTTATTGAACCAACTTAAATTGTATTATTAAGGTTTTCCAACTTGCTATTTCGTGAGACAATTATTATGACTAGTAACAACCACTTTATAAAAGTGGTTGATATACGTCGATCGACGCCATTAGTTTGGAAATGTGAAAAATGGCGTCGATCAACGTATGTCAACCACTTTTATAAAGTAGTTGTTGCTAGTTGACGGCCAACATGTCTTAGAAACTACCATTAATATATTAATACATTTAATTAATATAACAATTTTATATTACATTAATTTAATATATAATAAAAAATATATAAACTAAAGTATTAATTGATTGATAAATGTATTAAAGTATCAATGTATAAATGTAACATATTAATTGATTGATACATTGATAATGTAACGTATTAATGTATTTAGTAATACATTAATGTATAATGTATTATATTAATGTAAATATAATACATTAAAGTATTAATGTATAATACATTAAGATATTAAAGTATAATGCATTAATGTATTATAAATTAATATTAGACATTAATAAATTAATTAATTAATACATTGATAAAGTAATAATACACTAATAAATTAATACATTAAATATATCAATAAATGCATTAAAAAAATAGATTACTAAAGTAAAGTAATATATTATTACATTAATGTATAATGTAACTTAATAAACTATTAATGCATTAACAATACATTATTACATTGTTGCAATATATAAATTAAAGTATTAATGCATTATGCATAATGTAACATATTAAATATTAATACATTAATAGTGTAATGTATAAATTAATTAATACATTAATACATTTTTAACTAATATATTGTTAAAGTATTAATACAATAATAAATTAATACATTTATTGAAAATGATTGTGGCTAATTATGGTGGACCATCATCATGGTTTATTATGGTCATGACTATGAATGATATTGATGCATATTGTAAAGTATTAATTTAATTAATTAATAAATTAGTGCATTTTTATAAAATACATGACTAAAGTAGTAATAAATTATTATATTAACATAATGTATAAATTAAAGTATAAATTAATTAATGCATTAATAATGTGATGTATTAATTAAGTAATATATAATAATAATCTATTTTTAAGGTCACAGTCAAGCCAGCACACCAAATTGGTGTATTAGACCCCCTTGTTTGTGGGACAAGGGACCCCCCTCCGCCCAGTGATTTGACTGGTAAAGTCTACGAAGGTATACATACCCTACCCCCCTCTAGATTTGAACCTGTGACCTCTTAAGAGGAAACACATGCTCTTAACCATTAGGCCCACTTAGGCTGTATTTAATTGATACATTGCTAAAGTAATAATAAAAAAAATTATTTCATACCTTTAATACATCAAACAAATTAATAAAAACATTAGTAAAGTATTAATATATTAATGTATAATGTAACCTATTTAATTATTAATAAATTAATAATGCGTTAATAAATACATTCTTAAAGTATTAATGCCTTAATAAATACATTACTAAAGTAGTAATACATTAATGATATATTATTTAAGTATTACTACAACAATACCTTAATTGAAAATGACTATGGTTGAGTATGGTTGAACATGACCATTGTTTACTTTGGTATACCTTAGTTGACTTTGGGAAAGAAAGGTTGGCTATGGTTAACCATGGTTGTCCTTCATCATGGTTGAGTGAGGTTGACCATGACCATGGTTGACTATGGTTGATCAGAGTTTATTATGGTTGAACATGCCCACGACTGATCTTCGTTGACCATGTGGATCTCATTATGGTGGGCCATGCAGATTATGTTCACCATATTTTACTATGGCACTACTGCATTGTAATGTTGATCGTATTTTGTTCATCAAATTGTGACATCATGTTTTGTTCGTCACATGCCAACATCAATTTTTGTTCATCACATTGTGAAATCAACTTTTGTTTATCACATGTCGACATAAGGTTTTGTTCATCACATGATGACATTAGATTTTGTTCGTCACTTGACATCGTAAGGTTATGGTCATGAAATTATGAAAAAGGTTTATGTTTTTCATGATATGTCATTGGAATAGGTTTGTCATAGTTCGATAGTGGGTTATGTTCGTCACATTGTGACATTGAAAAATGTTTGTCACATCGATACATTGGGTTATGTAAATCAAGTTGTGACAATAGGTTGTGTTTGTCCCACTGTGACATTTGGAAATGTCTATCACATTGCATTTGTCCCATTACAATGCCAATTTATGTTCGTCTGATTACGATGTTTGTATTTGTTTGTCAGATTGTGACGTGTGTATATGTTCATCACAATATGACGTCCATATATGTTTGTTGTATTGCGATGTTACTATGTTTGGTAGATTGCATTGTTACTATGTTTGACACATTACGATGTTTGGAAATTTTTGTCACATTGGGGCATATATATATGTTGGTCACATTGTGATGTTATTATGCACGGTAGATGGAAACATTACAATGTTTGACACATTATGACATTTAGAAATGATTGTCACATTATGATGTCCATATATGTTCGTCACATTGCGACGTCCATATATGTTCATCACATTGCAACATTACAATGTTTGTTAGATTGCAATTTTACTATGTTTGACACATTATGATGCTTGGAAGTGCTTGTCACATTCCAACGTCAGGATATGTGCGCCACATTGCAAGGTGAGGAAATGTTTGTCATATTGTGATGACAGGGTGATGTGGGACATATTGTGACATGTATTTATGTTCATCACATTGTGACATGTATTTATGTTTGTGACATTGCGACACTATTATCCACATTACGATGACATGCCTATTTTCGTCATGTTGTGACGTTACTATGTTTCAGAGATTGCAATGTTACTATGTTCGAGAAAATGCGAAGTTACTATGTTCGAGAAAATGAGAAGTTACTATGTTCGTCATATTGCAACACTATATTTTCATCACATTGCAATGTAATGTATTCGTCACAGTGCGACTTTACTATGTTTGGTAGATTTCAACGTTACTATGTTCAACACATTGCGACATTTGAAATTTTTGTCACATTGCAACGTTGCAAAAAGTGAGTCACAATGTGATGAACAATGTAAGATCAGGAAATTTTCATCACATTACGACAATAAGATGATGTGCAACACAATGCGACAACATGCCTATCCGCATCCATATATGTTCAACACATTGCGACATTTGAAAATGTTTTTCACATTATGATATTTGTATATCTTCGTAACATTGCAATGTTTGGAAGTGTTTGTCACATTGTGACATCAGGATATGTACATGACATTGCAACACCAGGAAATCTTCATCATATTTCAATGACAAGGCAATGTGGGACACATTGCAACCTCTGTTTATGTTCATTACATTGTGACGTTACTATCCACATTGCGACGACATGCCTGTGTTCGTCACATTGCGACAATACTATGTTTGGTAGATTGCAATGTTACTATGTTCGTCACATTGTGACTTTAATATGTTCACCACATTGCAACGTTATATGTTCATCACATTGTGACGTTAATATGTTTGGTAGATTGAAAAGTTATTTTTTTAGACACATTGTGATGTTTGGAATTGTTTGTCACATTGCGACATTACAATAAGTGCATCACATTGCAACATGAGGAAATGTTCATTACATTGCAATGGAGGGATGACATGAACTAGAGTGCAATGTATGTTTATGTTACGATGGCATGCCTATGTTCATCACATTACGACGTTAATTTATGTTCATCAAATTCCAAAGTTATTATGTTTGTTAGATTACAATGTTACTATGTTTTTCATTGTCCAACATTAGTATGTTCGAAAAAATGCAACATTACAATGTTTGTCACGTTGTAACGTCTTGTTTTGTTATTCATATTGCAACGTCGATGGCATGTTCATCGCATTAAAATGTTGGTTTGTGTCCCACACATTACGAAAAGTAAGCTTTGGTGAAGCTTAAGAAAAAATCTAATAGTGTTTTCTTTGTGAAAATATAGGAACTTTGAACTGATGCTTTGTGAAAAATATAGGAACCTTGAACTGATGCAATATATTACATAGAATGAAACTTAGAATCATACTTTTTTAAGGGCATTGATAACATATGATCTTGAACTATAAAATTTATCCCTTCAGAAGAAACATATATAAAATTAGAGTGTGCATTTATGCATTCCACTATTTAGTTTCACAATTTGCAATTGTTAAAAAAGAAGAAAGGAATGAGTTAAAACAAATTATGATTTGCAATAGTAAAATATTTAACTTGAATCCCTTTATGAGTAACTCTGATCAATTTCATGGTATTCTTTTTCTTGGATAGATTCATACAACTAAAGTGTTCATAGAAGGACATTCTATGAGGAATTGCTTTTCATATTGACCCATTTTAGTATAACAAAGATGACAAATTATTTCATGTCATGGTGTTATCTTTGTATATATTATTTTATTTTTATATTTTATAATGAAATAAAATTGTCATCTCAAATAATTTTTTTATAATCAAATATTTCAAAAATATATTTATATCTTTCCACAAATATAAAATATCTTAAATTCAACAAAAATATAAAATAATAATAATGAAATAATTAATATTAATAAATAATATTGATATTATATTTTTCTTAATATAATAAATGTATTTAAAGTTTTTTATATAGTTTTTTTTTAAATTGTGGTTTTTTTTATTGATACATTAAATGCAATGAAATAGTTATATGATGTATTTTTCTTATATAATATATGATATTGTATTTTTTCTTTATGTTATGTATAAACATTTTTCAAAAATATAAAATAATAATAATGAAATAATTAATATTAATAAATAATATTGATATTATATTTTTCTTAATATAATAAATGTATTCAAAGTTTTTTATATAGTTTTTTTTTAAATTGTGGTTTTTTTTTATTGATACATTAAATGCAATGAAATAGTTATATGATGTATTTTTCTTATATAATATATGATATTGTATTTTTTCTTTATGTTATGTATAAACATTTTTTGTTAATATAACTGTTGTTTTTTTTCTCAATATATTGTTATTAAACATTTAGTTTAAAATATAAAATAATTTAATCAAATAATTAATACTAATATTAATATTGTATTTTTTTAATATAATAAATGTAATCAAAATTTATTTTATATAAAATTCTTTCTTCTTAATTAAATATTAATAATTAATAATTAATATTATAAGATGTAATCAATCCTAGTCTAGAAGATCAAAATTATCTATCTAGTTTGCCAAGTGTAAAGAAAAAAATAAGCATTGTTAAGATAAGAACAAATTCTCACTAGCTCCATAGTGAAACTGAGCGTTGGTCAATTCCTAAAACGCCATGGGATGAAAGACTGTGTCACCTTTGTGACACTAAGAAGGTTGAAGATGAAAAGCACTTTCTCTTAGATTGTCGAGCCTATACCCATATTAGATCTCATTTTCAAAATATTGATCACACTACCAACCTTTCTAACCTCTTAACTCAACAAAAGTATGGTGATCTTGGAAATCTTTTCTTAATGCTTTTTGAGCACATAAACAAAATCCTAAAGAATCACAAATAATCACTTACCCTCTTAAAGTCCGATAGACCAATTAGGTCTTAATGGACTTTAATCATCATCATCAATATAGCTTAATAATATATTAATAATTAATCTCTATATTGTTTTTAGTACATATAATATATTTAATCAAATAATTAATAAAACCCTAACTCTAATAAGCCCTAAAATATTAAAATAACCCTAATCCAAATTTTACAAATTTTATTATGGAAAATGGGAGGTTGGATAGCTATTACTTTGTTGTTCAGTTTATTGGTAGTTATTACTGCTCAACCACGTGATTTACATTCTAACTTTAAGAAAGAGTGCATCACTAGTATCATACCTTATCATAATGAATCTTTGGTTCACAATAAATCTTTTAGTTTATTGGTCGTTATTACTGCTCAACCAGGTGATATTTTAGTTTCACTATTTGTTAATGAAACTGTAATTCAACGGTAAACAAATTCATTGTGATAAACAATGTCACGAAAAACGATAAACAACGATACATGGTAAACAGTTTCACTAGATTTCGACATGTAATTCAACCATAAACTATTGTAATTCAACGATAAACAATGTCATTGTGATAAATTCCGTACAATAAATTAAATGATTATAAATTGTGATAAATTTTAAATGATTTTAAATTGTGATACATTTCAGTCTCACTATATATGATTATTAGCAACAAGTTTTACTATAAATTATGCGATATAAACAATTTCACGAAAACCAGTTTCATTGCCATAAATCCAATTTCAGGATAAACAGTTTGATTGCAACAAATTGGGCGATCATCGACAAGCCCTTGAACGTTCGTCTAAATATGAACACGATCTACCCGAACTCCCAAGGTTTCTTTTCATTGTAGGGTATTCCGAATCTGATTCTTCCAACACTGGAGTTTTATGAAGAAAGTTTTGTAATGCAACTTTTGCATTTTTCATTTTGATCAGAGTTGGCCTTTATTTTCTCTTTGTGGGCTAAAAGGTTTTGGAATTTTTCTATAGATGGCGAAAGTAATTGATATCTTCCAATGCTTTCTCTCCACTATATGTTTACCTTGCAAACACAAACATCCAATTTTCTTTTATTAAAACTGTAAAGAGTACTCTTGATGTCTCGAAACCCTAGATGTTTTGCAAATAAAAAACTTACCCTAACAATGATTTGAGAATCCAATGCTCAATTAATATAACATTCAATAGATATACTAGATTTCGACATGTAAAATAATGATACGATCTATCAGTTAATATCAATTATGGAGTATAACAATCTGTGCACCTAGATACGTTTATGCCAGAAATTTGACTGTGGATAATGGGCACTCCAACAGCTCATATTTTCGAGGTTTCAATTTGGTACCTTTTTTAATAAATCACATAGTTGTAACACTAACAATGTTAATCTACAAATTTTTTAACTTGAAAGCGCAATTCAAAGGATTATAAATAGATTATTTGAATGCTAATGAGTAAACTAATTTCATGGTGAATAAATTCGAGAGAATTCTCACAGAAATTTGTGGAAATGAGGGAATCTAAGTGCCTCTTATCAAACTTTATAAATCTGGCAGTATCGTGCAATACAAATTGAATTGCAACATGCTTTGATCATAAAGCTCATTAAATTATTGATAAACAAGAGCCCTAGATTGGCATAATCTTGTTTTTAGAAAAGCATTTAATTAAAATTGTAAAGAGTACTCTTGATGTATCAAAACTCTAGATGTTTTGCAAATAAAAAACATATCCTAGAAATGATTTGAGCTTTGAAAAGAAGTCTGTAGAGGGATTTCCCACTCACAACAAAATTGGCGACCATACTGGGGATCTCTAGGGTTTCTAGGAATATTTTGTTTTTGGGTATTTTTTAAAAATTGGTTTCATTACTTGTTTTTAAAGTTTCTGCAAAAGTCTGAGCTAACAAAGATTCTGGTCTTCCATACCAGTTATCTCTGTTTCTTTGTTTGACTGCATTTTTTTATTTTTCGAGATCCAGAGAGGTACACGCGGCTTGTATAAGGTCTGCACGCGTGTACCCATGCCCTACCCTCACACAACCCGCGTGTACACGCTAACTGAGGAGGTGTCAGTCCCGTGTATGATTTCAAAAAAATTCTTTTAGGGAGGCAGTCATCCTCTCCCCTGTCAGAAGTAATCCTTCTCAGGGGTTTTCTGGAACTCATTCTAGTCTCTATTTTTTGCAGTTTTGTAGCTTAGGTTTCACCTCAGATTGGTTTTGTTCTATGAAATTTTCCTTCAATTGTTTTCTTTTTCTGTTAAAGTAAGTTTCTGAGTCTTCAAGAGATTCTGGTTCTCAATACTAGTAGTCTTTGCCAGTGCTTGATTGCTTGTCGTTTAATTTTTTGAAGAGTTGCAGAGGTACAAACGGCTTGTATAAGGCCAGCACGCGTGTACACGCGCCCTGACTTTACACAGTTCACATGCACACACTTGTTGTTGAACTGTCAGCAGCGTGCCTGTAGAGAAACTTTTTGTTTAGGGTAAGGCAATCATCCTTTCCTTTGCCAAGAGTTATACCTCTCGGGCTTTTGGGTCTCTGTCATAGCGGTTAGTAGCTTGGGTTTGATCACAACAATAACTTTCTTTTTCATTAAAAGATTTCTTCTGTTTCTTAGTTTTTTAAACTTATTTTTAGCTTGAAATTTTAAGAAAAATGAATTGCACTTTGAAAAACAATTCCCCCTCATGGACCGGGGGGGGCATGAATTGTGCATTCATCAGTTTCTTTTAGAATCTTTTGTTATTTCTATTTTGATTGGAAGAAAATATAAAAAAAAATAGTTTGTTAGATCTCTTTCTTTCCTGGCATTTTCTTTGCATTGTTATTTGAAAAAGAAAAGAAATTAGCATAGTGTTGTGTTTTCTTCTCATCTTAAACGCATTTCAAAAAAAAAATAAATAAATAAATATATATATATATATATATATATATATATATATATATATATATATATATATATAATCATTATTTGCCAGTGTTCATGTAAGTTTCATCATTTTTTCGCAAGAGTCTTAACACCATCAGTTGCACTACCATACCCTTTTGAGTAAATCAAGCTTGTAAAAATAATGCTAATTAAAATCAACTAGACTTTATGTTTTATAGGGTTCATCAACTAGTCTAGGCTTGAGCATTGATTTAGGTTGGAGAGGAAATTCTTCAAGGCTGCAAAACATACATAAGAGTCTGTGATAGGGAGTGTCAAAGTCCAGTATCGTGAAATTTATCCGAGACCCCCCTCTAACACAGGGGCTAAACAAGAGATCGTGTGCGGAAAGGTAGCAGAGATAACCCCTCCAAAGATGGACCAATCATAGTGGAGAACACATATAGAAGGCTTGTCTTGGGATTCCATCGATTGTATTTGCAACGGAGCTTCGTGGGTCTCGAATCTGTTCAAGGTCCTTAGTTGTTTTCCGAACCACTTGCCTTCGATACCCTTGACAGGTTTCGGGCTCGATACCCTGCTCATTGTGATCTACCCGACTTTCGACTGTACCTGCCTGGTGACTGTTCTCGCGCTGACAACCTAGTTGCCTATCTTTTTTAGAGACATACACAAGTGACTATGGGGGTATACCGTGGTACCTAGGATAGACATTGAGCCACACTTTGCAGAGTATAACCGAAGGGTGCTTCTGTGTTCGAGTTTCACTTGCACCGGTAAGTTTCTCTAGTGTTGGTTGTTGTAACTGTTCTTCCAACTAGTTAGTTGTTTGTTTGATTTGCCTTTAGGAACTTTTAGTGTGTGCTCTGTACTCCCTAGTTTTCCATAGTGAGTTAGTCAGTCGTGGCTTTGGGTCTTTGACCTAGGGTGGTAGACTTCCCACTCCGTCGATCGTGAGGACTTTTTGGTATTCCACTTAGAAACGTGGAGACGCCTCTATATAGGCGTTGTTTTGATACCACTGGCTTGCCAGAGTCAGTGCGTGATACTTTTACGGACTTGAATGATCCCACAAGGGGAGAACCTATGCACACGATATTCATGGCTAATTTTCCCGACCATACCAACCAAGGAACCCCTTCTCAAGGGGATTCTTATGCTTTTCCCTTCTTCGGAAACATTGGTGTCCCTTTGATGGCCACTTTGTACATTCCTGGGTTGAATGTGGGATTATCGGTTTGGTTGGGTACCATTCCAAATGTCCCAAATGCTCTTGACGCTTCTCAGTTAAGCACCTTAAGTCATGAGCACCCTATTGATGTTTCTTCGTCAACAAAGTCTTCTCCTCCTCCTTCTCCCACCTCTGGTGAAAGTACAGTTACTAGTAACCGGAAGTCTAAATGAAATACAAAGAGGAAGAATCGGAAGAAGAAATCACCAACCTCTGCGAGTCATATTGGAGGTAGGTCAACAACCTCTACAAGTCACGTTGAAGACCAGCACCCAACCTCTGCAAGTCATGATGGGGGCACACACCCACCCTCTGCAAGTCATGTTGGGGGAAAGAGTCCAGTCAATGCTATTCATACTGGTAATAGGTCTGTAGCCTCTACAAGTCAAGTTATCGACCTATCACTAGCCTCTGCAAGTCATGTTGGAGATGTGCAACCAACCACTACTAGTAATGATGGGGGCATCGATTATGTTGAGAAACCTAGACGGATAGGACATAAGCCTAAGTTCCCTTGTAAGATTTTCAAGGGAGATCACCTTACTCATATGTGCCCTGTCATTCCAGAGGTACAAAGATTTTGGTCCATGTCTGCAAGCTCTTATGATTCTGAGTCTTCTCAGGTTTTCTCTCAGCCTATTCAACCATTGGTTGAGAAAGTGATCATGTCAATGCAATCATCGACTGATCCCACTCCTCTTTTGAGGGGTGAGGTTCCTTTAGACCTTGTATTCTCTCAGCCTATTCAACCATTGGTTGATAAAGTGATCATGCTAATGCAGTCATCGACTGATCCCACTCCTCTTTTGAGGGTGAGGTGCCTTTAGACCATGTAGTCTCTCAGCCTATACAACCATTGGTTGAGAAAGTTATCATGTCGATGTAGTCATCGACTGATCCCACTCCTCTTTTGGGGGGTGAGGTGCCTTTAGACCAAGTAGTCTCACAACCTATTGAACCATTGGTTGTGAAAGTGGTCATGCCAATGCAGTCATCGAATGATCCCACTCTTCTGTTGGGGAGTGACGTGTCTACCGACTATGTTTTTAGCATTTACAGTTTAGTATTTTCAGAACAAGGGGGCATTCCTCTTGCTCCGAGCACACCCCCTCCAAGACATAGGATGGTTTCCTTTGATTGGAATGACCTTGTTGAGCCTTGTCTTCCTTCCTCCGCACCCTTTCAAATAAAGGTTGAAGTTAACTCAACAAACATTTATCGATGTATTGTGGATGAAGGAGCCTCTGCAAGTATTTTATCCTCCTTGGTTTGAAAAGTCTTGGGTTCTCCCAAGCTTGTGTCTGCTTCACGTGAGTTCTTCGATTTTGACAAACGTCCTAGTGAATATTTGGGGGTTATTTCTCAGTTACCTATATCTTTAGGTGGGAAGACTGTCCTTGTTGATGTTATAGTGGTGCAAGGCCCGTTAGATTTCAATATGCTACTTGGGCGTGATTATGTATATGCTATGAATTTTTTGGTGTCTACGATCTTCCGGGTGATGCATTTCCCTCACAATGGAAGCATTGTCACTATTGACTAGCTGGCATCTGATAATCACCATCCTAATTCAACATTATTTCAGACTTCCCCTTTATATGTTCCTAGCGTTCGTGTATACTCTACCCCACCACGGGTTAATTATGTGGCATCTTATCCTCGATGTTCAATTGCTTCTGAGAAAGAACCTGTGAAATCATGTTGGCCTTCCCGAGACTTGGAATCAATAATTGATCCATTGGTGTATCCAATGGGGGCATGGGAGCCCTTGATTCCCCCTCTTGTTCCAAGTAGGCTTGAGTATCCTTCTGAGTCTGATCTCATTATTTGTAGATCCTCAAGCCCTCGTGCTCATGAATCTTCACTGATAGATTCTGCCAGTCCTGGCTAGAACCTCCATCATCATATGGAGTATGGTCAGTTTACTTCACCCTTTGGGACTGTCAACCCTTGTTTTCATGATTTCTCGGATTTTGAATTGCCTTTAGATAAGGATATCCTTGAAGCCATGACTACGGTTTTTATATCGCGGGAGGACTTACACCGTGGTTTGTGTTTTCTTCCCTTTTGGGAGACTTCCCAAGTTGATTATCGAAGAGACTCTTGGTTTGAGCCTAACAGCGGGCTCTACCTAAACCAGTTTCATACTTGAGTCATAGCCCCCAACGGGTCTTGTTTTAAGCCATTTTCAGACCCTCTAAACATGAAAATATTGTCGAGCAATCTTGTGGCCTTTCACGCTATTGAAACTAAAATTTGAAGTCACATCTGTCCGGGGGTAGTTTACCCCTTTTTTGGTTTGAATGGTCAACTATACGAAAAAGGGTATACTCTTAGGGACTTCAGTTCTCTAGAAGAGTACTCTCAGGTATCATTTTAACCCTTTTTCGGGCCTAAGGGACTAAATGTACGAAAAAGGAACCCCCACAGAGTCCATAGTTAAGCTCTTTTCAGACTCCCTAAAATTGAAAAGATCACCGAGTGACCTTATTCTTTCACACTCGTTAAAATGGTCCAGAAGAGCATTCCTGACGGAGTCCATAGTTAAGCTTTTTTCAGACTCCTTAAAAATGAAAAAATGGTAGAGTGATTGTGTCTTTATCACACTCGTTAAAATGGTTTTGAATAGACGTCTTTTCGGTGCTAGTTTACCCCTTTTTCGAACCGACTAGACTACCTTCGAAAAAGGTACCCCAGTGGAGTCTCCTTTTACGTTTTTTCAGACTCTCTAAATATGAAAAACCGTCGAGATTACCTTCTCTGGGCTTGTTAAACTTACATCGAAGGACGTTACCATTGTGTATTTTGTTAACCACATTTTCATACTTGCGTCTTTGGTATAATGTCAGCTCCATGTTTCCCCCAACTAAACCATCTGAAGCATGCCTTATACGCAAGCCCTGTAGCACTTTGCCTCTGTGTCTTGACACCTTTGGCCACTAGAGGATTTTTCCTGAGTGTCCTTACTTTGAACATTAGTCTTGTCCCTGCACCTTGAACTTGTATGTTTTCAACACTCGTTCCTCCTTTGTAACGTAACATTCTTTTATTCTTTTTCCAAAATCATTGAAAAAGACAAAAGAAATCAAATATACCCCGAAAAGAGGAAGGGAAAAGTATATTCTTTATTGGTAGCATAATGAGTCGCCCTTGGATAAAGCACATATGTCTATTTGTTTATCAAACTCTGGGATTTAATATGACCTTAGGAAGTTGTTCTCGCTACATAGAGTTGTGTCCTCCTTCATTTGGTTATTCTTCCAAACATATGGAGAGTTTGCGTTGCCTCCTGCCTCGTAAACTTATGTTAATGCCATGCTGTCTAAGTCTCATCATTTGTCGTGCTATTGTCTAAGGGAAGTTTTTACCAAGCCTGAGTTGACCCCTCTGCAGTTTTTCTCTTGCTCTCATACCCAACCATCCTGAACATCTAATCAAGTCTTTGTTTGAAATCAATGAAGCCTTTAGTCTGATCATCAAGATTCTCTAGTCCATGACCGACGAGATGTCGAAGACCTCTAGGTAGTGAAGTTGTACACTCATATTACACTCCTACCCAAGTTTTGAATATTTTGAAGTTGTTTCGCAAGCTATGAAGACCTCATCTCCAACCATTAGGCCTTATCAGCTTCTAAGAAGATGGATACTCTACACGTATATCTTTTTGATTTCAATATGTAGCTCCGCTATGTATTTGTCGCAGCTACACTTTATATAGTTATATGACATGGATCTACAGTGTATTTGATTGGTAGCCATGATTTTATTTTATCCCAAGCATGGGTATGCCCGCCTTGGTGAGACGATTATTATTTTTTTTGCAGATGACACCTCCTGATTTCTGGTCTCTGGTCTCACTTGTTCAGAACGTTGGTGAATATTGTTAATTTATTTTGGCCATCAGATGCTCTTCTGACCTCACACATTAGGGGGCCTCTGTTATAACCCTAATTTGCACCAGAGATGCTTACCTGGCATCAGGCCATCTCAAATTCCTTCTTTGCCAAAACATTGTTGAACAAATATTCTTAAAAACCCCTTTCATAAAGGCCCATGCACCATACTACATTATTGCAGGTGTGTACATGCTAGATGACCCAAGACAACCCGCGTGTACCTACAAAAGCACGAAAAAAGGAAAGTTGTTGACGAAACACACAACTTTGGGTAAGTTAACTAAACCTTTCGGCCATGCATGGACAGAAGTTCGACCAAATACCTAGCTTCTTCTAGCCTATAAAAGAAGGGTTAGGAGTCCCATTTGAAAGAGGAGAATCATAATAAGGAAACTATACCCGATTGCGCATTCCATTTGTCCCAACCTTTAGCCATCGTTGTGCAAAGAGAAATATAGAGTAAAGAAGTTGGAGGACAGTTGAAGAGGAGCCCAAGACCAGGTTCGTGGAGTAGTGGCTGGCTTCATCATTGTAAGTTGATTTGTTGAAGTTAATAATAAAGAAGTACTTTTCCCATCCCACCATATGAGGTTTTCATGGTTTATTGCATACATGTTTATTAAATATCTAAGCCATTAATCTATAGATCAAATGCATGTGGAGTTCTTTGTTTATCTTGTGTACCTCTGTGGGTCTTGGAAAATAAAAAAAATGCAATCAAGCAAAGAAACAGAGATAACTGGTATGGAATACCAGAATCTCTGTTAGCTCAGACTTTTGAAGAAACTTTAAAAACAAGGAATGAAACCAGTTTTTAAAAATACCCAAAAAATATTCCCAGAAACCCTAGAGATCCCCAATATGGTCACCAATTCTATTGTGAGTGAGAAATCCCTCTACAGACTAACACTTAGGGTTTTACCATGCATGCAGAAAAGACCTAAAGATTCCTACTTTCTACCGTCATCCCGGACCTAATCCCCATTATTCTTAATCAAATACGTAGTTAATATGATCAAGTGAGCATACCTTATTTCGGGCGTTTGATATCGATCCTTCTTCATGCTTGATCGCTCTTTGACTGCATCTCTCCTTCCAAGGATAACCTTCATTCACACAAGACAAACAAAGAACTCCACATGCATTTGATCTACAGATTAATGGGTTAGAGATTCAATCAACATGTATGCAATAAACCATGAAAACCTCATATGGTGGGACGGGAAAAGTACTTCTTTATTATTAACTTCAACAAATCAACTTACAATGATGAAGCCGACCACTGCTCCATGAACCTAGTCCTGGGCTCTTCTTCAACTTTCCTCCAACTTCTTTGCTCTATATTTCTCTTTGCACAAGGATGGCTAAAGGTTAGGACAAAGGGAATGCGCAATCAGGTATAGTTTATTTACTATGATTCTCCTCTTTCAAATGGGACCCCTAACCCTTCTTTTATAGGCTAGAAGAAGCTAGGTATTTGGTCGAACTTCCGGCCATGCATGTATGAAAGGTTTAGTTAACTTACCCAAAGCTGCGTGTTCCATCATCAACTTTCCTTTTTTCGTGCTTTTGTAGGTACACGCGGGTTGTCTTGGGTTAGCTAGTGTGTACATGTGTGCAGTAATGTAGCAGGGTGTGTGGGCCTTTATGAAAGTGGTTTTTAAGAAGAGTTGTTCAGTAGTGTTTTGGCAAAGAAGGAATTTGAGATGGCCTGATGCCAGGTAAGCATGTCTGGTGCAAATTAGGGTTATAACACCAAGAAGCTTGCAATCGCAAGACAACGATACACAAGAGTTAGATGAAGAACTCTGATCCAACCAGAGGTGAGCGATCCAACAATCAAACTATCCAAGGTTCATCAATCCAAACGATATAGTATGATCCAATGACATGCCACCGATCAAGCAACAAGACTATCCAAGGTTTACCAATCCATAAAAATCTAGGGTTCAGGGAAGTGACAGATTTGAAATGCAGAGGGATTAGGGAATTTTGTAAAGAGAGATCTATGCAACAAAATGTAGAAGTGAAACCGCTATTAGATGGAGTGGAAATAAACCACCATCCAAGGGAGTGGAAATGTCACTGTAGAGTGCACCATCCAAAGGAAGCGCACATGACGCCTGGCCATGTGGATCGTATTCTATGCATGCTGTGAAAAGTATTAAATGTAGTAAAAAAACTTAATTGCAGTAAAAAAAACATGGCATGTATATCATAAATTAAAATTGCAATATAAATTTAAACTACAAATTACAAAACATGGCCTATATATTAGAAATTAAAATTGCAAAATGCCTCAGGTATATGAGGCACCCGTCTCCCATAAATTTAAACGTCTCCCATAAAATGTAATCTGCATCCAAACGTGGAGTATATCATAAATTAAAATTGCAAAACGCCTCAGGTATATGAGGTGCCAGTCTCCCATAAATTTAAATGTGTCTCTCATAAATTTAAATGTGGCACTATGTCTTCCATTAATATTGCAAAAAGATTAATTATCTAAACGTGGCAATCAGATAATGTTACTGTAATTTCTTAATATGATTAGGTAAATGTTAAAAAGTAAACAAGTTAACATATGCATTCATAAATGCAAGGAAGTTATGAACACTAAATCCCATTCATTGATTTGGGAGTAAGACGAAGAATATGTCAGCATCTTCAATTCTCAACCCTAAGATTGGAATTTAGGATTAAAAGAGTGATTAATCCACCGATTCCAATAGGGGGATGCCTATTGACATAATTAAGGGTGGTAACCACCGTGTTAGAACCTCCATTTAATCCTAGTAGTTTGTAGTACTCTCGAACCTCAGTTTGGAATTGAATATATTATTCCCCGGAACTCGCTCTTCCATATTATATACCAGTTAAAAGTCATCTCATATCTCCTATGAAATTCCTATTCCTTTATCAACTAACTAAGGTTTATAATATTTAGTTGATGTTTGTTCAATCAATTAATCTAGATATGTAAATAGGTGGAATCTTGTAAAATAAAATAAAATTCAATTATTTGGAAGGAAGTACCAAAAACTCACGATGAATTAATATAATAATCTACTTATGTTATGTTATTCATGTCATCCATTCATGAATCCTTTACTAATATTCACCGGTATCCATAGTATATTACCCAAAACTAGTTAGTAAAACTTTTCAAGTCCATAAATGTAACGACATGGTGTATTACCCTATAATTTACCGTACGACCTTGTTTACTTAAATTTCATCTTAAAAGGAACATGATGTTTATGGCCTTAAGATGAATAAATATTAGTGTAAGAGTTCAGGAATGCAATGGTATTGTTATTATTGACAATATTGAGAGTATGTCCTTCTTTATTGAATTTTTTTTTATATTAAATGAAATACGGTGTTAATCTTTGCTATTGTTTATTATTGGAGTATATTGAGAGTATGTTCTCGTGGAGTAAATTTCATATTAAATAGAGTATGATGTTAATGGATTTTGGTATGGTATTGAATTTTTTTTTATATTAAATGAAATACGGTGTTAATCTTTGCTATTGTTTATTATTGGAGTATATTGAGAGTATGTTCTCGTGGAGTAAATTTCATATTAAATAGAGTATGATGTTAATGGAATTTGGTCTGGTAATCATATTAATAAATGATGGAATTTTATCTTTTATTAGTTAGTAAAACCATACAATTTAAATAAGGAATAGTGTATGTATTTTATTGTTTATTATTGGAGTATATTGAGAGTATGTTCTCGTGGAGTAAATTTCATATTAAATAGAGTATGATGTTAATGGATTTTGGTCTGGTAATCATATTAATAAATGATGGAATTTTATCTTTTATTAGTTAGTAAAACCATACAATTTAAATAAGGAATAGTGTATGTATTTGTAAGGTATCAGATGTAATATAATATGTAGAAATAACAATATTTAGCAGATATCAATGGAAAAATAAAATATGGAGAAAAGAAACACTAGAAATGATACCTTTATTGAAAGAAAACAATGTTCACTTGTCTCTTCGAGGGGGAAACCTCCAGCAAAGCAGAGTTCAACTCTTATTTATACTAATTTTATCTTCTAAAGAACCTTCTAGCGGAAAATATTTCTAGAAGCAAAAGCTTCTATTAGGTCTTCTTACCTTGACTTGTTCATATTTATTAAATAGGCCGTATAAACTAATTTTGACCTTTATTACATGGAAAATATATTATTCTACCTACATGAGGAGCTAGGGAGGTTAGGTCCCTAACATGCCCTTGTTACACATGAAATCTTACCAACTTGTTGAGTTGCATGTTGCATGTTACTTAGCCACTAGATGAGAGTTGTGTCTTCAAGACGAAGCGATGCCAATATGATTTTGGTTGCCTCATCTTTGATTTGCTACACATTACAATATAACTCCATTTGTCTAACCTAGTTATCAAGTTTCTCAGCATTAACTTCTCTATCATACATAGACAAAAAAAAATTTACATCATGTTTAAGTAATGGCATATCAGGCTTATGTTTATGAGAATGTTTTCTTGCTGAAGTAGAATTTGAACTTGTACTTGAAGAAGAAGAAGAAGAAGATGGAGATGAAGGAGGTGAAGGAGGATATTTTGGAGGGTCCTCTCCTTCTTCACTTTTGTATTTTTTTAAATATTACCCTTAAACCAGTCTCTTCTGTTTCAAGCAATCATCGTACAACACTTTTACCATCTCCGACATGGCAAAGAAAGTCTTTTGAAACTCTCTTTCGTTTTGAGAAAGTCCTTCTTCCGATGCCATCTTCTCACTTTGAGATATCCTCTTTCTTGATCCAATCTTTGGATCTCCTTCTATAATCTCTCCTTCACCATGACTTAGCTTTTCCCTGGTAATCATGCAAACTCAAATAACCAACTATCAACTTGCTCTGATATCACTTGATCCAAAATTGATATTTTAAAGACTATGGTTAAGTTTATGCATGAGTTGATTTACCACTTAGGAATTAAGAGAAGAAGAGGATTTTAATGAAATAATTTTGCAGTCATCATAAAGAATATAGAACAAAAATTAAACATTAAGAAAAACAAACCATAACGACAAAGATTGTTAATGGAATTCGACAAGGTTGCCTATGTCTCCGGGCCTTTGTCTCAGTGGGGGGGAGGGATTTCTTATTAATATTCAATGCTTCAAAAGTAAATCAGAAGTACATAAAATGGATTACAAACTGGTCTGGTTGTGTTCTTATCAACCTCAAGAATCCAACACAATTGACGGCACTGAAAAAGGCTGAACGTAGATCCCGAAAATGGCCTCTAAAGTTTCCTTTCTTAATAGCTTCCCTGCATAAAAATGGCTTAAGCTTCACAATTATTCATCATTCTATTGTATCTGAACCTTTTTGGAATATCAAAAACCTTTGGTTTATATAGATTCTAAGTTGGGGGTCGAAATCCAACTTCCCCCCAAGATCTGACCTCCTTTTTGGCTCCAGATCCACTCTTTTTGGCCAAAAATCCACAAAAATCAGCAAAAATCAGCAAAAATCCATTAATATAAGGTAAAAACCCACTAAATTGGCAAATAATTGGTTAAGCACCCAAAAATAGGGTGTGCACACCTTTTTGTGGTCGCATGGGTGACATGTGGCCTAGTGCTAAGCCCTTTAAGCCCCCACAACCAGGCTGTGACCCTGGTCATAGGATTCTCCCATGTGACCTAGCCTCCATTCTATGCACCTCCCTTAAACATAGAAAAGGGGCTAATGTTAAATTTTAAAAAAGTGGGTAAATTTATAAAGTTAAGTGCTTGCCCATATGGCTAGCACATTGGCTCTAAGAATTTTCTATGTGGATAGGTCATAGGTTTGACTCCCATGGAGTTATACAAAAATTTTCATTCGACCCTTTTAGGCCCCATCCAGGGTGACATGTGGCACCCTGTGATTCGATCATGTGTCAGCCCATCATTGGCCAAAACCATACAATGTGGACTAATCACCCCTTGCCACTTGTCAACATCAAAAACTGTCAAATTTCGATATTTGAAATTCCATGTGTTGGTTGCAGGAGTTGCCACTTGTCGAGCATAGAGGATGCCAAGTGTCACATGCTGAAGATGCCATGTGTCCCTTTGACCCTTTGACTTTTTTCTTGAGAAGACCAAATTTTCTAACTTCCATAAATTTCTCATACGATGTTTGTTTTTTGATCTGTTTGCGTCGTCCAAAATATTGCGACAAGCACTTCGCAATCATGTCATTTTCTTAAGTATTTGAGAAATTTTATTTTTAAGCATTTCAGGATCCATTTTGGATCAATGATAGACTAGTAATACTCTTGCTCCTTCTCATGCTCCCCCTTGTGACCATCGCTCCCCCTATGACCAACTCTCTTGTTATTTCTCTCTGTTTCCATGACTTTGTTATTTCTCTCCCCCTTTGACTTCAATGGGAAAGGGTAATTCTCCTTTGGGGCTACTCCCCTATCTACAAGCATTTTCTTTCTCTTCATGGTGCTTCCTCATGTAAGTCTATGATGTCTATGAAAATAATTCAAAAGTTTCTTTACATGGATTCTTCATGTCTTCTGCTTCTCTCCCCTTGTCTTATTGTGCCTAACGTCGTGTGGATCATTGTGGAGAAGAAACTACTCCAATTTTATGTTGAATATACTCAAAAGTCTTCCTTGGAAGAGGTTTGGTGAAGATATATGCAATCTTATCTTTTGTCCCAATGTACTCTAGCTTGATGTTCTTGTCTGTAACATGTTCCTGTAGAAAGTGAAACTTGATCGGATTGTGTTTCATCTTGGAATGTATTATTGGATTCTTAGAGATATTGATAGCACTGGTGTTATCACAGAGTATCAAAATAGGCTCATCATATTCCACCTATATATCATGCATGGTCTGCTTCATCCAGAGAACTTGAGTGCAATATGTTGTTGCTCCAATACATTTTGCTTTTGTTGTGGATAAGGATATTGATGATTGTTTCTTGCTTAGCCATGATACCAGACACTCACCTAAGTATAAATTTGCTCCACTTGTAATTCTTCTATCGCCAATGTTTCCTTCCCAATATGCATTTGTGTAGGCGACCAAATATAGTTCATTCCATTTTGGATACCATAATCCAAAATATTTTATTGCTTTGAGATATCTAAATATACTCTTTACTACAATAACATGTGTTTTTATTTGTTTCTTTAAATATCACAACCCATCCAACTACTTCCATCATATCCAGTTTTGACGTTGTCACATACAGTAAGATGCCAATCATTAATATGTAGAGTCTCTGATCTCCATCCTTAGATTCATCATCCTTTCTCAATTTTCAACTGGTCTGCATAGGAGTGCTTACAGGTTTACAGACTTCCATTCCAAATTTCTTTAGCATTTATCTGATGTACTTGGTCTGAGAGATGAAAATACCTTTATCATGTTGAAATATTTGTAATCCCAAAAATAAATTCAACTCACCAAGCAAAGACATTTCGAGCTCATTTTTCATGTCTTTGGAAAACTTCTAACTCATCCTATCATCATCGCTTCCAAAGATAATATCATCTACATAAACTTCAATTATAAATATATTGTCTCGATCCACTTTTATGTAGAGATTGTTGTCTACATTTCCCTTCCTGAATCCTTGTTTTTGTAGATACCTGTCCAATCTTGAATACCATTCTCTATAGGCCTTATTAAGTCCATACAATGATTTCTTTAACCTGCAAACATAATCTTCCTTTTCTGATAGTAGGAATGTTAAGAACCAAATATCAATATAGAATAGAAAATCCTCAGAAAAAAGTACTCAACGCCTTGAAAAAGAGAGAATTTCAGATAATAAGCCTCTTCGAGGGGGAAACCTCCTTTTACCCCACTTAAATGTTCAAGTACAAGATGATTCAAAATGAAAATGTCTCCTTGGTATATATAGGAGACTA
>ML793971.1:237672-251940 GCA_009831015.1 Picea engelmannii | reverse complement strand
CTTATGATCTTCTTATTGATTGCTACCTTTATTATTAGCATAAGGAAATTTAGAAGCAAAATGACCAATACCGTCACAATTAAAACATTTCAATGGAATCATACCTTTGTACTTGTGAGTTCCTCTTTTCAACTTTCATACGAAGTTTTCCACTTCTTCATCTTCCTTTGAATCATCACTGGAGCTACAATCTGGTTTTGAATTTTGCGTGTTCTTCTTTTTTGTATTCTTAGATGCCTTGAACGTTGCTTCCTTTGTGACTAGGTTTTCTTGTTCTATCCTCATTTCATAAGATGTGAATATTCAATGTAGCTCATCCAAGCTCAAATTGTTAATATCAGTTCTTTCTTCTAGGGTTGATATCTTAGGCTCAAATATCATAGGTAGAGATATTAGAACCTTTTGAATGACCATTGCTTCATCAACTTCTTCTCCCACTCCTTTGATAGTGTTCACTAATTCATCAACTTGAAAAAAGTAGGTTGCAATGTCTTCATCTTCCTTCATCTTCAATTTCTCAAACTTATCTCTAAGAGTTTGAAGCTTATCTCCCTTGACTTTGACATATCCTTTGTAAATATTTTGAAGTTTATCCCAAATATCCTTTGTAGTATTGCAATGCATAACTTTGAAAACATTGAATCATCCAAAGTGCTCAGAATGGTGCATTTATCCTTTGATTTGTTTTCACTGAGTTTCTTTCCATCTTTGTTAGTTGCGGGAGTGGCTGGCACTACATATCCATCTACTAATGCCTGCCAAACATCAAATCCATGTGCCTATAAAAGGGTTTGCATCATTTTATTCCAGAAGGCATAGTTCTGACCATCAAACCTTGGTGCTCCAATCTTAACGTATTCCATGATCTCCTTCCAGTGGTTAAATTTTTTCTTGAAGGACCTGCTCTGATACCAATTGTTGGAATACTAAGAGGGGGGGTGAATCAATATGAGAAATTTATTATCACTTTTAACCACAATATGTAATCATTAATTTCATCAACAGTATAACATCAATATATCATGAGTAGTATAAATCAACATAGAATAATAGACATCCACACAAAAAATGTATACTAGAATTTACGTGGAAACCCAAATGGGAAAAAACAACATAATGTTTTTCTCATATATTAAAAGAATACATTCATTGGAAGTACCAACTTCCCAATTATCCAACTAGAACTAGAAGGAGGCTACGACCCCCTATTTACAGGCTCCAACCCGAAGGAAGGTATAACTCCCTGATTTACTAGCTACAAGTAGAAGGAAGCTCCAACCTGAAGGAAGCTCCAACTCCCTAATTCTCTGGCTTCAACCATAAGGAGGCTACAACCCCCTTTCCTTGCCCCATGTTGTCTCCCTGAAATATAAGTGTAGACTAAACTGTCACTACCAAAATCACTGCCATTGTCACTGCCTCTGATAATCAACATGGAATTAACATTTTATCCAAGTTGTCACTATCACATCAACCTATAACCTATCACTTTCACATCAACTTGTAACCGATCATCAACATGCAACCTATCACTTTCCCTGTCACTGATATATCAACCAGATCTTCTCATATAAACTATATCAACATCAAGTATACAAACCATGTACCAAAATGTACCTCAAGCATCTAGCATACCATATACCATAATATATGCCTCAAACATATGCCACTATCACAAATATGTGCCTCTAACAATGAATCTTAACAACCATATATAATGTACCAATGATATGTCTCAAGCATGTATCAATAACACCAAAACATGGACCTCAACCATATGAAATCATATACCAAAAGGGCCTCCAAGACATGCCTCAAACATGTTTCATACCATCCATGATACAAGACTCAACCAAACATATAAAGGACATACCTTTACTCATGAAGAAGACTCGGTGCATACATTTTTCATATCAACAAACCAACCTAGTGCATGTCATATTCAACAAACAAGAGATACCATATTCTTCAAACTCTTTTCCATGTATCCGCGACCGGATCCACTACTATCCATAGATATTTTTGCTTTTCTCCACTGCAGTTGGCATACATTTGCTCCCTTCTGACCTGCAGCCAGTGGATACCTCAAAAACAAGGTATACTCACATTTTTTGCAACTCTGAGACTTTCACCTTCGACCTTCCTTTGCACCCTTAGACTCGTTACTTCATATTCAATCTCAGATTCGCCAATAGACCAAAATTTCTTCACAAGATAGATAACATAGAAAATTTTAGGGATTAAATTTCTCCCATGGACTAATTTTCCATACTTTTTGCCAAAAAAAGATTCACCATTCTAATACTTATTCGCCCAAATTCTATACGAAAAAAAAAATTACCTTAAAAATTGCCAAAATTTTATACAAACTATATAAAATCCTTATAAATTTGAATATTTTTACAAAAATATCACCAAACATTTTGTAGTTGGGATATTAAGGACTATTAAGATTCGACAAGGTTTCTACATTTTAAAATAAATTTCCATCCTTAAAATTATCCATGATAGATAATCAATAGATATGTGTGTGAGTTGTACTTATGAAAGACTTCTTGAGGTGTAGATATACATTTTCTAGGTAAATTATTTCCTTAATTTTAGGACTTCTTTAATTTATTGTTACAACCACTTTACCTTTTCATTAATTTACTTGTAACCAACTAGGGTTTTCTTAACCATTCTTTGGGGATTAACTTCACAAGGCCATAACTCCTCAACTGTGAGGAACCACATGGCGTACCACTTATCACCGGAAACGACAAGAAAATGACTATCCATTTATGACTATGTTACCTATATTTACATTTCCCTTCATGTCCTTATTCCTCAAACAACTTCAGGATTCATGACCACACCTCTGGGACTTCTTGTAGACTTCTTCAAAGTGTCTTCCGAGGAGGGACATGCTTAGAGATACACGATAAGGGGACCACTTTAGAGACTTTAGAGGGAGTTAGGAGGATTAGAGGGAGAGTCAATTGTTGAGTGGGCGCCAATCATCAGGTCCATATGGGAGAGAGACATCTTCCAAGACTATCAGGTAGGTGTCATTGGTTGAGATGGATAGATAAGAGGTTCATAGGGAGGAGGATTCTAGGAGTAGGATGTCTTACATGATGGGATCATGTCAGACATCATGATTTTATTCAATGACCAAATATGCAGCCAGTCAGGAGGACTGGAGAGCAGGATTTCATTAGATGATAGAGGGAGAATCCAATCAAACGGATTGGAGAGCAGTTGTGGTAGAGGATCCAGTACATGAGAGAGATCTACTTCCAGATGATGATGGAGGATGGAATTCCTCCCTTGCTAAGAGGGAGTGTTGATTCTTTTGTAGCATCGAGAGGCATCCCCACTTGTGGAGTGTGGTGAGAATACCTTACTTGCTAGAGGGAATGTTGACTTTTTTTTTTATCTTCGAGCATGTATTATCACATGACCCTAGGTGGTGGGCATGTGGAAATCATCGTGGGCACCACATGACACTTTTGGTTCAAGGAAAACCCCCTTACATTTGAGTGGGGCTTCATGGGTTTGATGATGGGATTTGTGGGTTTGTGTTTAAGCTTCACACCCACAATTAAAACCTAATTTGATGTTGACTTTTGGAGGGGCTTCTATGTTGACCCCTACAAATTGTATATAAAGGAGAGAGGTCATTGTGACATTGCATATCATGTAGAGAGTGTGTGCAAATGATGGAGTTGGAATTAGTGAGTCTACATGTGTGCCAAGGAGGATTGGTGATCTCAAAAAAGGGGAAGTCTTCAAGGTGGTGAATCTAGACCTGAAGATAAATGTGAAGAAGTTCACATGTGTGGAGGGAATTTTTATACAATACATGGTTTGCAGGAGGATGAAGCACGTATATACGTGGGTTGTAGGAGGACGAAGAATTTATATATGCAGGCCGCAGAAGGATGAATATCATATAGGGTATACACTATTTCCAAGAGAAAAAAC
Organism: Picea engelmannii; assembly: GCA_009831015.1. Classification (NCBI taxonomy): domain Eukaryota; kingdom Viridiplantae; phylum Streptophyta; class Pinopsida; order Pinales; family Pinaceae; genus Picea; species Picea engelmannii. The sequence continues at coordinate 247,971 of ML793971.1, read as the reverse complement.
ATCATATGTACATGGATTTCACGTAAGGTGAATCATTTATCTATTTTTCTGAGTAGGTACAGATCTATACAGGATGACATGTGACATAAGAAGGCCATACAGGTGGTCTACAATAGATTCATGTGCAAAGAAGATTCCCAAGGATATTGCTGAGGTTTGGTTTTCTTATTTGTATGGTTATTAGAGAACAAGGTTGTTCTCAGTTTTGGTGACTTTGGAGGACAAGGTTGTCCTCATATTTTGGTGATATTGTATTGGGTGGGAAGGTTGGTTTTTCCCTTAGGATTTTTGATATTAACAAGATTACAGAACTTAAATTGTGTCTCATGTGTATGATTCATCTCTGATGTTTGTGTTTCTTCTACATATGTTTTTAGTCAATAATTTCATTGCAAAGTTGTTCAGTGATAACAACTAGGGTTTTACTGTTAGATCACAAAGAAGCAATTTTCAGATCTGAAATTAGTCACATAGAGTTACATTTGAAAATTGACATGGTATCATAGCTTGGAGTCTGAAGAGAAGGGGATCATCTTGAGGCACATATTTGACTACAACATTGGAGGAGTTTTGTTCTTCTTCTTGTTATGTTCCAAGAAGGTCGCATGTGGCATCTGTAAGGGAGCTAAGGAGTTAGGTCTAAGAGGGAGGTATAGTGATGCAGTGATGGTTGTAGGTGGCAACAAGTTAGATGGTCTTTGTTTTGATACATGGAGAAAATTGTCTAGATGAGGATTTGTGGACTATTGCAGCTCAATAGTCTGGCAGGTTGAAAGTTTTGGTGGATTGGAGGAGAGCCCATATCACAACAATAAGCTGAGTGGTATATTTCCAAACCCGTGGTCGAAATTCTAGTGACTTTTCATGCTAACTTTTGGTGGATGCGGCTCAATTTATTTGGCACAAAGGAGATGGATTTGTGTGTATCATGGGTTGATGAGATAGATTCTTCATTGGGTCGCAGAGTTGCACATTATCGAGGTATGAAAATGTATGAGGTATTCGACCTGGGAGGATGAGGATGCTTGCAGAGATGAGTTGCAGTGGTCTAGAGTGGACTAGACTGAGTGTCCAACTGCAACTTGGGACTATTCAGATGAGGACACGGGATCAGTGGTAGCATGTGTAGACACAAAGAGATTTTTTGGTGACTTGGATGATGGAATTGGGTAGAAGTTCATTGGATGTTCTTGACTTGGGGAAGCACGATTCTTGCCTCATAGGATTGCATGGTTCTTATCCAGTGAGAACTGCCGACACATGATAGGGGCACATGCATTGTTCATGAATTTCACAGTGTCTGACTTAGGTATGTACGAGGAGCTTGGTAAGAGGATCAAGCATGTAGTACATGGATCTGGAGTAGTGATATTCCCTATGGAGTCAGGGGGTGTGTTATGAGTGGAAAATGTGTTATGGATGCAAGGAGTGTGTTCTCATCCTCGAAAATTGAGGATTAGGGCTATGTAGTGTTGTTCCAGGATGGAAAAGTGTTATTGGATGTTGAGTTGGTCTTCCCATGTTTTGTGAACCTTTTGTGCAAGGGATCTGTGCACGAGAGATGTTTCCATGGTTTGAGAGGATATGGAATGATTTTATTCAGGAGGAGACTTGGTTGTTGTCCAAGGAGAATACATATGTTTTGAGAATCATGACTATGGTCATTTTTCTTCATAATGTCCACATTGGAGGGTAAGGGGAAGAAGAGACCAAGCATTAGTAGCAGAGGTAGACGACGTTGCAGACAAGTTCTAGAGGCAGATATTGTTGGTCTTCTCCCTTTCAGGTAAAATCTCCAATAGGGGGACTTAGTTGGTATATAGTGGATCATATTTCCATATGACAAGTGCTAGAGAGTTGTTTTGCACTTTCAAAGAGACTGGATCAGACTTGTGTGTGGAGCTTGGCATGTGAGTCAAGAATGTAGTATGAGGATCTAGTACAATATCTTTCTGATGGGAGTCAAGAGAGGTTTTGAGGGTGTGAAATGTGTTATGAGTACAAGAAATCAGGAGGAGTCTTCTCTTAGTATCAGATATTGAGAGAAAGGGGTACCACATATTATTTTTATTTAGATAGGTGTTGTTTATGCCCAGAGGCTCTAGCTTCATATTAAAAGTGGTTCTTGGAGTTATAGAGGGATAACCTATGTGTGGTGTAATCAACAAGAGTAGAGAGATATATGAGGAGGAGAAGGTAGCTCCACGGGTGGTGAGGTAGGTGACCCCACCAGTAGCATCGGCTAAGAGGGAGCCAAAGTTTAGAGGGAGTCATCCCTTGTGATCTAGTAGGGAGTCGCATCCTCCTAGGGCTATCCAACAGATAGTGGACATGGAGTATGTAGCTCTAAAGGTTGTGTAGACTCAAAGGGAGTGAGGATGCTTAGAGGGATTCTAACTTCATAGGGAGTCAGGAGGATTAGAGGGAGATCCAGTCTCTCAGTTGGATCCATTCTTCAGCTCCATATGGGAGAGAGGCATCTTCCAAGACTGTCGGGTAGGTGTCATGTGTTGATATGTCCAGATAGGAGGCTCATAGGAAGGAGGCTTCTAGAAGCAGAATGTCTTCCCAGATGGTATCATGTCAAAAAAAATGATCTTCTTCAGTGACCGAGGATGCATCCAGTTAGGAGGACTAGTGAGTAGGATTTTCTATAATGATAGAGGGAGTAATCAATCAGATGGATTGCAGAGAAATTGTGGTAGAGGATCTTGTACTTTGGACAGAGTTACTTCTAGCTGATGATGGAGGATGGAATGCCTCCTTGTTTAAGAGGGAGTGTTGATTCTTTTGTAGCATCGGGAGGCATTCCCACTTGTGGGTTGTGGTGAGAATACCTTCCTTGCTAACAGGGATTGTTTATTTCTGTAGCTTCGGGAAGGTATTCTCACATGAACCTGGGTGTTGGGCATGTGTAAATCAATGTTGGAACCACATCACACTTTTGGTTTGGAGAAAACCCTCCTGTATTTGAGTAAGGGCTTCATGGGTTTGATGATGGGATTTGTGGGCTTGTGTTGGGGCTTCACACCCACAAGGAAAGCCTAATTTGATGTTGACTTGTGGAGGGGCTTCTATGTTGACCCATAGGACTTGGATATAAAGGATATAGGTCATTGTGACATTAAATATATTTTAGAGAGTGTGGTGACATGATGCATTTGTCACAAGTGATTCTTCACTTATGCCAAGGAGGATTGGCGATCTCAGTAAAGGGGAAGTCTGGAAGGTGGAGAATCTAGACTTGAATATAGAAGCAAAGAATGTCACATGTGTGGAGCAAATTTTTCATAAAAAAACAAATTTTGTAGGAGAATGAAGCGCATATATACGTGGGTTGAAGAAGAACGAATCACATATAGGGTATACACATTTTGAAGGAGAGAAAACAATCTATGTATGCAGATTTCTAGTAAGGTGAATCACATATTTGAGTTTCTGGGAAGGTACAGATCCATATAGGTCAATAGGTGACATCAATATGTCATACAGGTGGTCTATAGTAGATTCATGTGCAGAGGATATTCCCAAGTATGTTGCTAAGGTTTGGTTTTCTAATTTGTATTGTTCTTGGAGAACAAGCTTGTTCTTAGCTTTGGTGACTTTGGAGGAAAAGGTTGTCCTCTGATTTTGGTGATAATGTATTGAATCCGAGGTTTTGTTTTTCCCTCAAGATGTTTTATGTTAACAAGATTACAAAACTAAAATTGTGTCTCATGTGTATGATTCATCTCTGATCTTTTTGTTTTTTCTACATATGTTTTCAATCAATAATTTCAATGTAAATTTGTTCAATGATAACAGCTAGAGTTTTATTGTTATATCACTAGGAAGAAATTTTGAGAGATGAAATGAGTAACATTGAGTTTCATGTGAAAATTTACATGGTATCATAGCATGGGATATGAAGAGAATGGGATCATATTGAGAAAAACACTGGATGATTTTTGTTCTTATTCTTGCTCTTGTTCTTGTTCCAAGCAGGTCACAGGTGACAACTCTAAGGGAGATAAGGAGTTAGATATGAGAGGGATATCTAGTGACACATTGACAGTTGCAAGTGGAAACAGGTTAGATGGTCTCTGGTTTAAGACATGTAGCATATTTTCCAAACGAGAAGTTGTATACTATTGCATATCGGTGGTGAGGCAGGTTGGGAGTTCTGGTGGATTGGCAGAGAGCTCGGATCACAGGAGTATATTATGTGGTATATTTCCAACCCTATGGTTGAACTTTCAATATATGATATATTATACCTAGGAGGATGAGGACACTTGTAGAGATGAGTTTTGGTGGTATAGAGTGGACTAGACTGAGTGTCCAACCGTAGCTTGGTGTTGGACAACTGAGAGGGGGGGGTGGATCAGTTGTTACCGAGCTTAAACAATTATGCTTCTTTTAAACTCTTTGCAGAAACACTGAATGATGATCACAATAATGCAGGGAAATAAACAATGTCACATTCAGCATCAGTCACATATATGAGAAACACAGAGACAGATATTTCTCAAGGAAACCCATACAGGGTAAAAAACTCCTTTTCTTTATATGATAAGTAATATTTACATTATTTACATTATCATACATATGAGAACCAACTCATAATGAGGCTACAACCTCTGTTTTGCAAGCTACAACTTGCTGAGAGAACCAACTCTTTGTTTTCTCTAGCACCCACTAGAAGGAATCACCAACTCCCTGGTTTCTCTAGCACCAACTAGAAGGAAGCACCAACTCCCCGAGTGTTTCCAGCAGCAACTGGATGGAAGCACCAACTTCTAATCATACAGGCACCAACCTGTATAACAGAGAACAAGAGTTCTCCCTTGCACCACCCTGCCACCCTGGTTTCTTTGGCTGCAACTAGATGGAAGCTACAACTCCCTATGTTCAAGCACCCACTTGAACCTCTGAGGACAACAGTCCTCCCAAGCACCTCCCAACCACCCTGAAATATAAATCTTTGCTACTGAAACTTATTAAAGTGATATGATGTTCAACAATGGCTTACCAAAATCATCACTGTTCTATTGCATTTCGTTACTCTGTCTGCCTCATTGCCTTCCTGCACACATGACTTGCGCTGTCTATTCTTCTGCTTTTTATGCTCTGTGCACCATGTCAATTCACTGCACAGTTCCTCTTCTGTGCTCTGCCTCCTTACTCACACTTCAATTCTTCTACGCAGCGACCACAACAACTCCAACAACAACAACAACCCATCTCTTCTCTGTACCATGTATTTATAGCTTTTGTGCACCCTGTGCATGCAATTTTTGCAATGCCTCTGCATGATGACTCCACTTCGTTATCCTCCACCTCTTGAGTGCTCTGTCTGATCATCATCCTGACTCTTCAGCTTCTCTGGTGGTTCGCCCCATGTGTCCAGCATCACTGTATGTTATACTAAGATTCCACAGCCTCTCTGGCAGTTTGAGACTCTTCGTCTTCTCTGTGACAGTCAAACTCACTTTCTCTGTTTCAGTTACAAGCCTCAATGCCCATCCAATTGTTAATCGCCTTCACGAACATCTTCATCCCTCTTGAATATTCTCAGAGGCTCTTCACCTTCTCTGTCAATCATCCCCAAGTGTCTTCGAGTCCTCTGGCTAAAACCATCAGTGGTTTCTGGAAGTTATACTATGCCATGCTACATTTTCCCTCTGATCTTGTTCAAATTCATCTGCACTATTGGATATGCAGCGACCAAATCTAGATGGCCCAAATCTGTGCTCCCAGATCTACGGTCAGGATTGTATTCTGGAGCCCCCTTGCCATTCTACCTTTAAGTGGAGGGGGGGTTCCGGAATTGGGCGCGCATCTCTCGAGTGGCTAGGATTAGAGTGCCCAGATCAATGGCGCTCAAGCGATTCTGGACCCTCCTTGCCTTTCTTCCTTTAATACTAGGGGGGGGGGGTTTGGAATGGTGGGGTATTGATGAAGGACCCCACTCCTGACGTGTCACCTTTTGTATCATTCTCCACCTGATCGTGCGACAAGGCTCATTCCCTTTAGCCCCTCCTCGTCCTTTGACATCTGTCCATCTCCCGAGTGGTGTAAATCTACTGACATCACACGTGGATTGACACGTGTTGAATACTGCCACGTGTCACTCTGATTCATGACTTACATGTGCCTGAAATGTTGAATTAGTATGACACTTGTCATTACCTGGTTGTGCCATGTGTTCCTAGCTGACGTGGTCTGCTGATGTGAGTCGGGTCGACGGTCTACATCACATATTGATCTGACGGTTCAGATTCAGTCGGTATTTCACACATCGTGATTTCAGGGTTCCTGATGTTAATAATCTTTGACATGTCCAACTCTCGATCCCCAAAACTCCGACAAGGACTGGAATTAATGGTCCAGATTCAACCTTAATTTGATGGCTCATATTACATCGCAATTTCACATATCGCGATATCGGGATTCCTGATGTCAATAGTCTTTGACATGTCCAACTCTCGATCCCCGAAACTCCAACAAGGACTGGAATCAACGGTCCAGATTCAACCTTAATCTGACGGCTCAGATTACATTGCGATTTCATATATCATGAAATCGGGATTCCTGTGGTGAATGTTCTTTGACAACTTCAACACTCGATCCTCGAAACTTCCGACATGGACTGGAATCAATGGTCCAGATTTGATCCTAATTCAATGGCTGCGATTTAAGTCGCGATTTTTCATATCGCGAAATCGGGATTCCTGTTGCAATGTTTCTTTGACATTTCCAACACGCGATCCTCGAAACTCCGATAGGTAGTCGGATCAACGGTCCACATAACCCCCTGAGATGGACGATCCTCCTGCTTTCGGGATTTGTGAGCCCTCTACTCCTTGCTCTTTTAAAGATCGTGCAGGTTCTCCTCGATCCAACGGTGGTCAAACCCTGCGCTCAGATCTAATGCCTGAGATCTATCCTCCTCTTCATCACACTCTTCTTGTCTTTATTCATATCTGACGTCCCTCATGCTGTCGGGAATTTTGGATGGGATCCAATGATCAGAAATGCTTCTCGGGCCTTCGATCATTTTGTCAATGTTGTGTTGCCTTCGATCATTCGATCTTCCTGGACTTATCTTCTCTTTGCCTGTTGATCATCGGTGCTGTACTCAAGCCATCATTACTGCTATACTTGCAATCAATGACAAGCTTACATTGCCTATAAAACATACCAAACATCCTCTGCACTATCTCTTCTGATCTTATCGAGGTTGCTCTGCAGCTTCTTCCCAAAATACTTATGGTGCCCGTCTGTTACATTCTTCCTGCATTCATGCCATATTCATTGTTGTACTTTCCATCAATGACAACCTATTAAACATTTCCAACAATCTCCCCCTTTGGCATTGATGGCAACAAAATCACCTAGATTCTTTTCTCCCCCTTTGACATCAATGTCAAAGAGAACATGCTCCCCCTGAGCTGTTGCAGTATTTTAGGAGGTATCAGATATTAAATCAATACAAAATCCCCCTGATGGGATGGACTCTTTCATTTGAGGCCTGCAGAATATTTGTATCTGAACCAAAGTCTTCTCTTTCTGATTCTTGGACCTGTTCATCTTCAGCTTCCGTTGTATCCTCTGTGCAAAATTCAAAATTGCTCACCTCTCTTACTCTGACTCCTTTACCAATCTTCTCATGAGTGGATGACTCCCCCTGTCACTGTTATCTCTCTTATTCTGACTATTTTCCCCCTTTGTTCCTCAAATGTTAACTTTCCTTGACAAGGTATTTCCTCTTGTTGTCTCTACAGGATGTCATGTACATCACATTGTACATTAGAATGTTGTTGTCCTACTTGAACACTGTGCAGTTGTAGCTTGTACTTTTTAAAGAGCCCTTGGATCTCCCCATTGAGTTTCATCGATCTCTATTACTGCAATTTTCATTTTTCTTCCATGATGCATTCAATCCAGGGCTTTTATGTCCATGTTTAATCACAAGAGAAAACTGCTACACCCACTCTCACACCTTCTTTTCTTTCTCACAAATGAAGGACCTATATCAGGTTTCTTAGGAGCACTTCTACCTTGTTGAGTCTAATATCGGATTTGTCATTTGGTGATCTCTAGCTATCCAAGACCTTGTCCAGAGTCATGGATCTTCTCAAGAACTTGATTTGGGTGTCTTCCTTCTCAACCTTCAAGACTTCTTCTTCATGTTTATGACATGGTTCTTCTCCTACTTCTTTCGTGGGATAAATGCTAATTGAGCATTCTTTTATTGTATATGAATCTTCTTCTTTACTTACAGAGGAGGATTCAACATCAACATTATTGTTTGTTCTTATACTGTTATTCACCATTTGTCCTGAGTTTACCTTTACCTTACATTCTTTGGATGTGAGCACATCTTCACTGCCTCTATCACTTTTGACTTGAAATGAGTGAATTATGTTTCAGACCATCCACAAGCAGAACGTATTGGGCATCTCCTTTGTCATTACTCAAACTCATCATCCCTCTATCCTTTATTTTTCCTGGTTCATCATTTTCAAGGATCACATTTCCTGTTTTTCTTTTACTTATGGACAATAGCTTATCCTTGTCTCCAGTCACGTGCTTGGAACATCCACTATCTATATTTCTAGAGGCCTTTTGTTTTTGAGTTGAAAGTGCTTGACCACATTTTGCACTATCTTTCCTCTTCCATGTGCTGGTCTTTCTATTTAAGAACTTTATTCTTGGATCTGCTTTGTAATTCTTGATATGGTAGTTTGTAGCTTTGTGGCCAAAGTTGTGACAGTTATAGCATTCAATCTCATTGATCAATAGGTCAAAGTTGTTGTTGCAGGGTTGTCTACTCATTGATTGTTTATTAATCCTTGACCTCCTCAGTTGCATGTCTCTAGACTTAATTTGGAAATTTGCAATATGTGATGGTTTGTTACTTTGTTGCATCATTCTTTGTTGTGGTAGAAATTTAATCCTTGGAAATCTTAATTTCTCACGTCTAATTCTTAAGGAACAATTTACAGCTTTATGACCAAAATTAGAATAGTAGAAACAGTATCCATAGAAAAATTCATTGTACCTGGAACATGGTTGTCTTCTTTGAGCAAATCGATTTCTTTCATGTTGATGATGTCTTTGAGTAGGGAGTGCATTATTTCTTTGTTCTACAGATTCAGTCCTGGTACTTTTTCCTTTACTTGTCCTGGGCGGCTGGTTGTTTTCCTTTGTTTCTGCAGGCTTGTTATTGTCATTGGTTGTACTTTTGAAAAACTTGATGGGTTCTTCATTTCCTGACTTCCCACTACTTGATCCCTCTTCATAACCCAAACCAGTTTTCATCTTTGGATTCCTTTGTTGGTTCAGAATGGTGGCTAATCCTTCTGAGGCTTTGATACTTGACAAATTCTGATTATACAAGGCTTGAAACTTCTCCATCTCTTTCCTAGTTTTCACTACTTCTTCTTCCAGGGCTTCAGATCTTGCCTTCTTTTCTGATAGCTGATGTTTCAGAATATCCTTGATTTTTCTTGCCTCTTCTAATTCCACCTTTAGCAGGGCAAAGTCTTCATCAGGCTGTTTACTGTCTTTCTCAAACTGTATTAGCAATTGTTTTTTCTTTCTGTTCTTAATTTTGAGTCTGTCAATCTCTTCCAGTGCATTTATCAGTTCTCCTTCCATGTCAACCACAACTTCTTCATCATTCTCATCACTGCCTGTGATTTTATTATCATAATTCTCTTTGGCCATAAGCATGAAGTCATTTAGTTTATCTTCAATAGATGAATCATTGTCTTCATCATCTAAAGGATCATCTTCATTGTTTGCACAAAGACTTTTCTTCTTAAAGTTATTCTCTTTAAAGAAATTTCTATGTTTGTATTTTTCCTCATCATCACAAGTCTGATGCTTTCCTTTGTGGGGACATTTATTTGCAAAATGGCCTATCCTACCACAGTTGAAACATTTGAAGGGCATCTTACCTCGGTACTTGCCTGATCTTTTCTTTAGTCTTCTCATGAATTTTGCTTCAATTTCATCAGGCTCAGAATCTTCATTCTTGTCTACTTTAAATGATGCTTCTCTAGAGGTGGGTTTATCTGTAACTATCCTCATCTCATATGCAGTCAACGTTCCTAGAAGTTGATCAAAAGACAAGGTTTTTAGATCATTAAGTTCTTTTATAGCAGAAACCTTCGGGTTGAACCTATCTAGGAGAGATCTCAAGATTTTATGAACTAAAGAAGGTTCCCCAATTGTTTCACCAAGTGCCTTCATTGCATTTACCATTTCTTCTACTCTCAGAAAGTATTTTCCAACAGTTTCATCTTCTTT
>ML793971.1:209476-225221 GCA_009831015.1 Picea engelmannii | reverse complement strand
TGGTTATAAATGACAACAATGGGTAATGAATAAATGTTGAATGCTAATTGATGAGTTTTTGTGCAAGAGGGCAGTTTTGGGAAAAAGAGCCCCACACTCATTCACCCCCCCTCTAAGTGTGGTAGGTGTGTCCAACACTTCCAGGATGGGATCATGTCAGACAATGGGATTTTCTTCAGTGACCAAGACTACAAACAATTAGGAGGACTGGAGGGTAATGTTTTCTTCGGTGAAAAAGGGAGTAGCCAATCAAATGGATTGGAGATCAGTTGTGGTAGAGGATCCAATATGGGAGAGAAATATACCTCTAGTTGATGATGGAGGATGGAATGTGTCCCTTGCTAAGAGGGAGTGTTGATTCTTTTGTAGCATCAGGAGGAATTACCACTTGTGGAGTGTGGTGAGAATACCTTCCTTGGTAAGAGAGAGTGTTGATTTTTGTAGCTTCAGGTAGGTATTATCAAATCACTTTAGGTGTTGGGCATGTGGAAATCGTTGTGGGCACCACATCAAACTTTCGATTTGGAGAAAACACCCTTGGATTTGAGTGGGGGATTCATGGGTTCGATGATGGGATTTTTGGACTGATGTTGGGGCTTCACACCCACGATAAAAGCATAATTTGATGTTGAATTGTGGAGGGGCTTCTATGTTGACCCCTACGACTTGTATATAAAGGAGAGAGGTCATTGTGATATAACATATCATGTAGAGAGTGTGGTGAAATGATGGAGTTGGAATAAGTGAGTCTACACTTGTGCCAAGGAGGATTGGTGATCTCAGTAAAGGGGAAGTATGCAAGGTGGCGAATATGGATCTAAATATAGAAGTGACTATGGTCACATGTGTGGAGTGAATTTTTAATATAATATGTAGTTTGCAAGAGGATGAAGTGTGTATATACGTGAATTGTAGAAGGACGAATCATGTATAGGGTATACGTGGTTTGCAGAAGAGAAAACAATGTATGTACGCAGATTTCCAATAAGTTGAATCATGTATCTAAGTTTCTTGGTAGGTATAGATCGGTATAGGATGACAAGTGACATCAACATGTTGTACAGGTGATCTATAGAAGATTCATGTGCAGAGGAGATTCCTAGGGATATTGTTGAGGCTTGGCTTTCTGATTTGTATGGTTATTGGAGAATAAGGTTGTTCTCAATTTTGGTGACTTTGGAGGACAATGTTTTCCTTATATTTTGTGATATTGTATAAGCTGGGAGGGTTGGTTTTTCCCTTGGGATTTCTGATGTTAACAAGATTACATAACTGAAATTGTGTCTTATTTGTATGATTCATATCTGATCCTTGTGTTTCTATTGCATATTTTTTCAGTCAATCATTTTAGTGTAAATTTGTTTAGTGATAATAGATAGGTTTTTATTGTTAGATCAAGAGGAAGCAATTTTTAGATATGAAATTAGTCACATAGAGTTGCATGTGAAAATTGACAATCTTATTTTTTAATTCATTTATTATTTTATCTATTTTTTTACCACCTGGTCCACTCTCAAGTGTTCATGTTATAAATGTATGAATATATATTTTGATCAAAATTATTGAATATTTGAGTGAGATAGAGGAGTACCAACTCTATAAAAACATAGAGGAAAATATCGATTGGTCTTCAAGAAGACCCTAGGAGGTTGACTCTAGTCCCTAATAGGAAGAGAGATCAACATTTTTGGCGACCATATTGGGGATGGAGTACATTTTAATATTTTACCCCCAGTAAATGACTCATTTAGATTTAGTCCAACCTCGTCTTTTCGTTGTATTGGACAACCAAATAATTGTTTTGAATTAGTTATATTCTTTGTTCAGTAATACAACCAAAAAAGAGAAGAACTAGAATGATATTATCGAGTATTGGCTAAACAAGAGCCTTACGTTCCTCACAATTTCAAAAGGCGACTCCACTAAGTTTGTCAATACTAGACACTTTAACTAGTTTTGAAGGCCCTATAACCAGGAGAAAAGGAAATATTATTGAACAAGTTTGTACTTATGTAGATCAATCTTCTATGTTTTTTATTTCCATTTGTTCTTCATCATCAAGAAGAGATGGAAGACCATGAGGAAAGAAATAATGATCCAAGAAATGAAGAAAATGAATAAGAAATATGAGAAGAAGGTAGAGGAAATAATGATAGACAAAGAAATTAAAGGTGGAGACAAAGAATAAGTCCCTTGGCTCTCAAAGGTGAACGACGTCAATTTTCAAATCTTTCGGTTGGGATATTTCCAGTATTTAATGGTGATGGGATAATGAATCCTGATAAACATTTGGATCAATTTTTAACAATATGTGATATACATGGAGTAGTACATGATGATGTTATGGTCAGAGTATTTATTCAAACTCTTATTGGCCTAGCTTATTATTGGTATCTCTCTTTACCAGAAAATTCCATCACATGTTTTGATGATATTGAGTATGCATTCATGGGTTGATATCCTCAACCTATGGCATATAATACTCCACTAACTCAATTTACTTAAATTCATTTGTATCAAAATGAAAAGATCGGAGATTTTAATATTTTATTTTTTGAACTTTACAATAAATACCATATAATCAACACCCTAATTACCTCGTCATTTTGGGATGTTTCAAAAATTAAATTCCTACAAATATAAAATATGCAATCAAATATTCCTGAATTGTTACATTAAATGAAGCTATGAGGAAATAACAATAAATGGAGGATATATTGGAGACAAATGCAGATCCTGGTATTATTCTAGGAAGAGTGCAATGAAAAATGATGTCCCTTACAATTTCAGATTAGACCATGTCCACACCAGTCAGAAATATAGATGATAGAGCAGTTCCAAGAGAAATTTTTCATGTTCAACCCCCAAATGTTCGAGTCTTTCCTCTCCAAAATGAACCTTCTCATGCAAAGAAAGATGCATAAATTGCACAGTTTAATAGAACTCTTAGACATATACAAAATGAGATAACTTGATTTGTTACTATCCAACGCCTTAAAAATGATAAAAGGTCAATGAATACAGTCGAATTCGAGGGGGAAACCTCGTTTTACAATATATCCAATTCAGAATACAATATGAGATGAGATAATATGATCCTAAGACTAGATCTCCTCGATATATATATATATATATATGTATGTATGTATATAGGATACAAAAGGTATAATTATGATGAAAGGGTGCAATGAAGGGTTCTAGCCAACCTACACATATAACACAATAAATGTAATAATTCAGTATCTAGGGCTTAATAATGGATTTTATACATAACATGGGGATTTTTTTAGGGATTAATATGCCCCTCCCCTTCAAATAAGTGATGTAGTCAACAATTGACCAACCAAGGGTTCTTCTGCAAGAAGAACTCATCTTCCCATGTTGCCTCTTCCATTGGTAGGTTCTTCCATTTGATGAGGTACTATGTAATTGCTCAATTTATCAGTTGGTTGATCTTTGTTTCAAGTATGTTTCCTGGCTATAGTATGATTTCCCCTTCTTCATTAATGTCTATTAAAATAGTTTGGATTGGGATATTGTTTGCAATTACCTTCTTTAAGCAAGAAACGTGGAATATTGGATGTAGATGTGAAGATGGAAGCAACTCCAATTTGTAATCCATACTTCCAATCATTTGCAAAAAATTATAGGGGCCATATTATTTGGGTGATAATTTATTGTCCTTATTTTGTTTCTTTAGGGACATCTATTTCTATGGTTGTATCCTTAGAAATACCCAATTCCCCACCTCAAATTCCCTTTCATTGTGATGTTCATATGCTTGTTGTTTCATCCTATTTTGTGTCATAAAGAAGTTTTCCTTCAATATTTTGAGAACCTCTTGTTGGTTCCCTATGTGTTCATCCATTGCTTGAACCTTTGTATTCCCTTTCAAGGGTGATATAATGGATGGAGGATGATATCCATAAAGTTCCAAAACTGGGGACATCTTTTATGAAGCATGGAAGGATGTTTTGTACCATTACCATCAATGTTGGCCCTCGACCAATTTTTGAGGAAACCTTGGTCAGAGTTGACCCAATTTTGGACTTCAACACATTGGTTGAAGAAGGAGCGCCCAGGTGGAGTTGAGATTGTGGATCTCACCGATTTTGTGGGCTACGTGGACCCAGTAAGGGGTCCTCTATGGTTTTTGTAATGGGTTCATGGGATGTAGGCCCATGGGGTCTCCCATGTTTAGGCCTTATTGTAAGGGATTGTAAAAGTATAAATAAGTAAGAATGCATGGTAGAATTAGAGAAGTCCTTTTAGCTAAGTGCAAGTAGTTGAGTTTCTTTGTGAAACATAATGTATATGTACTAAGGATTTGTTCTCTATAGAGAATTGGTTGTGTGTCTTGACCTAGTTTTGGAAGGAGGATCTAGTGCTCAGTGCATAGATCTCCTGTCTGGTGCGAAGCTCAACTCTGTCGCTTAGTGCACATGAGTAATTGAATGTAAGATATTGACGAATAATAAATAAGGTGAAGGAGTTGGTGGACATAGCCCCACACTGGGGTGAACCACGTATATCTTGTGTCTTTGGTGTGCTTTGTGCTTTGTTATTCACGTTATTTATTTGCTTAGTGCCTTGATTATTATGTATGATAGATAGATATGTTATTTCTTAAGTGATTTGCTGGTATTAAGGGTGAATGAATGTTAGATCTAACTCAGTGCTAAGTGATAAGTGTTTGAAGTGCATAATATTTATTGTTACTATGCTAGATCTATCTTTGGGTATGTTCTGCAATGTTAATAAGGTTAATGAAATAATGCATGCTATCTTCTAGCATTAATTGAATACTTTGCGAAGTGTTATTATCACAAATTTGTGTCCCAGCCTGGTTACAGACACCCGCATCCTGTAACCCCCCCTGCTTCTACCTCGGATGAGACCTCGCCTGCTTCATAGGTGTTTCCAAAAGGGCAAGTAGTCAGGGTTTTGTTGGTGCGTTGTCAAGTGTTGAACCATGGGTCTGCCCCTGTGCCAACAAATTGTTTTGTTTTTGGGACCTGAAACTGTGCTTGTTTGGAAATGAAGTAAAGAAAAGAGAATCTCTATGCGTAGATCTGTTGTTGAAGTGCGCAGTACTCTACTTGACTTGCAAAGATTTGTGCTAAGAAAGTAAGTTGATCTGAAGAAAAGAGGTAAAGCTTTGTTCTTTGACAAGAGAAAGATAAGTGAAAAATTTTGTTTTGAAAGCATGAACTTGAGCATGTTTAATAGATTATGTCCTAGTATGAAGGCTAGGGTGTAGTTGAGAGAAAAATTTGATTGGAGTAAATTTAATGAAAATGAAGAAATATATGTTATTCCTATGCATAGAGAGATTTTTTGGACTAATAAATGATTGCAGGAACCTAGAATTGTTTTTTGTAGATTGCAGATCCAACACTATGATCCTAGTGCACAATACAGAATAGGTTGGGGAATGTTTAAAAGAAAAAGAGGATTGGCATTGTGCTATAACTACAGAAGACCGGGACATCTTGCTAAGGAATTCCCTGGAACATGTCCTATTTGTCTTTGTTGTAATATTGTTGGTCATGAGGTTGAGGATTGTCCAAGGATGATTACTAAAGTTGAAAGGATGAACATAAGACAAGAAAACTATGAAGAAAGTCAAAAGACTAGGGGTGTGTTAGAGAAAGAATCAGAGAAAGTTCAAACTACATTAGTACAATTGAAAGAAATGATGTGTGTTTATAAAGATGTCAGTTTACCAGAGATATTGAAAGCAAAAAAATGCATAAGTGCAAGAATAGAAGACTTTGACATAGACTGTGTCCTGGATGAAGAAACACAATTAAATATTATGATAGAAGACACTTGGAAAATTTTGGGAAAGCCTATTGTTAAACCTTCCTTGGGAAGGATAGGCTTGTTTAAAGAAAAGATGATAAACCTATGTGGATGAGTTACTAATGTACCTATTATTGTTCATGGAACATAGACTGAAGAAGAATTTGAATTCATTAAATTTGTTGGAGACAACACCCCTTTTCCACTTTTATTAGGTAAGACTTGGATTGAGAAGGATTGGATCAGAAGGAAAGAAAAGGAAGAAGCTACAGAAAAGAAAAAGAAAGAATTAAGGGATTTCATAGCTAGAAAAATAGATCGAATAATAGGAGAACAAGAGGATAAGTTGAAGCAACAAAACAAAGTAACAATGCAGGAGGGACAGAAAAAAAGAGAATTAGTTGACAAAGTTGAAATAATGCAAGAAAGCTTGAAGAACCTATCTATGAAAGAAACAAGTATATCCACCCAGGAAGTATTAAGAGAAGGGATATTAACTTCAGACCCATTGAGGGCACATCAACAGTGTGAAGTCACTATGCTAGGGGAAGATAAGAATAAAAATGGAAAGAGGATTCCAGAAACAGTTAGAGAGACTCGAATCACAGGGAAAAAGGCAACGAAGCTCAATAAAAAGAAACCTAAGTTGGAAAATCTACAAGAAGCTACAGAGAAAAAATAGAATACTTCGCAAACTAGAACCTCGCAGGAAGCAGGTTCGCAGGATTTGAACCTCATTGGAATAGTAGGACCACGCAGAATGGGACTTCGCCTTGGCGAATCTATGACTGTTGGATGTGCCTTGACTGTTATAATCGCACTTTGGAACAGTTCAAAAATGCATTTATGGGCTGATGGATCAATTTTGGGATGTTGAGACCATGCCATAATGAACATATTCACATAGATGGAAGCATTCCTAGCCGTTGGAAAAATCTGTTACGATGCCCCGCTTATTTAACTCGTCCGATGCTGCGTCAGGACCACTTTTTTGATAGCTATGATTAACTGAGCCAAGAAGAAAATTGTCCATGTGTCAAGCTGTGCTATCTTAAATTAGACCCCACTTGTTTGTTCGTCTACCCCACCTATCTTTTCGTTTACCCTGACCTGTCTGTTTAAAAGTTGGAATGTCAGGCGAACCTAGCAAACTAGAGAAGTCTGTCAAGGAAGTCCTCAAGAATATAATGACCGATAGACTAATATCTGAAGGTGTCCAGGCGTCGTCGACTAGGGGACTACAGGCTTCCCCTTCAACTGGACATCGTTATGGCTGTGTCAACCCCGTGACTGAGAAATGAAGTAAGCACCACGGTGATATGGCTAATGCGAAGAAGATCTCATCGATCCTACTTGATTATATTCCACCTTTGGCTGGCGCCATTAACTGCAACAGCATCTCTCAAGATTATGAGTACACAACATACATCCTGAAAGGAATACACATAGTCGAAATTCAATTAGGACAGATCCTTCTACTGAAGAAAAATGATTTCAATTTAGGAGACAGGAAAAACCACGCCATGTTGGCGCCGCATCGTTGTCTCATGAAGTCAACTGGGAAGAAGCCTTGCCTCATATCGCAGCCATGGATTAAGGGGTTGGAACAATCCACCGTGTTGAATGTAATGAAGATCCCACATTTTCACGGCCACCGGGAGGTTAACTCTTGTGTTAAACTCCTCTTGTCGTGCTATCATGGAAGATACTTATGGCTCGACTGAAGGATTACTGTGGATACGGTGCTGATCCACCGGATCATAGTCTTAAGCGTGAAGGGTCCCGACCCTCAATAGTTTTATCTAGGTAAGGCATAATACCATTCCCTAGCACAACGCATTAAATAATCTTATGAATAAGTTGAAAAAGGAAAGTGAGGTTACAAGGTAGCCTCTATACAGGATGGCACAGTACACCTCGCTTGACAACTCATAGCTAGAAATCTCATAAGGAAGAACCACCCCACACAAGTCACCGGGTTCATGGTGGACCTCGTAGGAAAATGTGTGGAGGGCATGCATATGAACTGGATGAACTACCTCGTCAATGAACTAGAGAAAGATTGTCGCAAAGCCCATAATTTTGGATATGAATTCCACTACAGCTGGCTAATCACTTTGATCACATTTGTCACTTGGAAAATTCTTGAAGGAGCCACCTTCCTAGAGATCGAACCCTTGGAGTTGTTGGCCGCTCAGTTTTCAACCCTATGGTACACCAACGCCATGACGAAGCAGTGGTAGTCCAATGTTGTGTTTCATGCATACTATCAACAATTGAATCCATTGAATGATTTCCGCGCATGACACCATGCACCTTGCACCAGTATTGACCAATAGCAAATTTTTGCGTAGATACGCATTTCATCTACATCATTGCACACAGAGATGAGAACCAAGAAGAGTTACAGTCATACTACAAGGTGACAGATGAAGACATGGAGAAGATCACAAAGGAGTGGCTGGAGGAATTTCTTGTACCTGTCATTGATGCAGAACTCTCTGACACTGACACCATAGGAAGCCCCATAGTCACCCAGGTTGAGCATGTCAGATAGTCCAATGGGATGAAGAAGAGGAAAAAGCAGGAGAAAATATAGGATATAGAGAGTGATGAGGAGGACAATGCTTCTGAATATAATGGGTCTTGCTCGCTCGAAGGAGGAGGAGAAGACGAAGCAGATGGACAAGGAAGAGGGGATAAAGGAGAAGAACAAGAAGGAGGAAAAGATACACTGCCTAAATACCCCCGTACTGGAAAAATAACACCGCAGAAGAGGAATGTTTCTCTAAAGAAAACTTTAGCAAGGAAGAATATGTGCACAAATAAGCCCCGGTTGGAGGCCATGCTCATGGAGAACGATATCAGTATGGTCTACAGAGCTATGGAGGATTCTTCTGAGGACATCTTGCAGAGATATGGAGAGAAGAAGGAAGAGCTATATGGAAGGGTCGAGAAGGAATTGAAGGAAGTACATCAAGCTATTCGTTTGGTCTGCGTAGTACCTACTATGCCTTCCTCATCACAGATTATAGAATTGGGGGATGAACCAGCCCAATTGAGAAGAATTATGGATGTGACATAAGTTCGAATTCACAGAGTCTAGGAAGAGAAGGATAAGGCTACATAATCCTTGAAACAAGACAAATATGAATCCTTATAACAATTATGAGTAGCGCGGTACAGTGTAGCTGCCTACGAAAGTGAGAAAGAATAATTTCAGGCGATGCTTTAGGAGGAAAAATCCCAGCTACAGAGAGAAAAGGAGTAGTTTCTCGCAGAGCAGTCCATGGTCAAAGAAGTAGTGAGTAAATCATGTCACTATGTGTCAGGCTTGGAACAGGAGGAGCAAGGGTTGGTCGAGGCTCAAGTGGTGAAGCTCGTTGAGACCCTCCAGCAGCTTCAATCTAGAATAAAAGAATTGGAGGCCCAAGCAATACTGAGCACTCTGAAGGAGGTACATGACCAAAGGGAGGGGAATTATAAGAAAATCGCAATAAGGATAAGATTCCTCACCTCAAAATGAAAACAACTGAGTGGTAGAAGCGCACAAACATATGAACACCTCACTGAGGATCTAGATCTAAGAAAGATGGAAGCGCAGTTACAGGACGTGCAACAACATGCATTTTTCACGCAAGCACAGATGAAGCTTCTCACCACGGTAGAAAGAATGAAGATATCCCAGGAGTAGAACACAGTACAAAAACATATCACTTCCCTCCAGGGTAAGGTTATGGAAGTCACATAGAAGTTGCAAGGTATGCAGGATGAATCCTGTAAGGTGTTCAAAGAGATTGATGGGCAGGGCTTGCAATTGGACCAAGTAGTTGCATCGATAGAACAACGCCTGGAAGGGCCTATTACAGAGCAGATGATCTAGAAGCTCATTTAGCAGGAGGCTTAAGAAAAGAAGCAAGTCGAGGTATATCGAGTTAATCTCAAGGCCTTCGAAGCAGCATTATCCAGGCCTAAGTGACTCAGGATGAGTCACAGGTGAGTGTTGGGGGCCTGTTGACCCTCGACCAAGTTTTGAGGAAACCTTGGTCAAATTTGACCCATTTTTGGACTTTGACACATTAGTCGAAGAAGGAGCGCCCAGGAGGAGCTGAGATCATGGATCTCACTGATTTTTCAAGCTATGTGGACCTTGTAAGGGGTCCTCTAGGGTTTTTGTAATGGGTTTATGGGATGTCTGTCCATGTGGTCTCCCATGTTTAGGCCTTATTGTAAGGGATTGTAAAAGTATAAATAAGTAAGAATGTATGGTATAAGTAGAGAATTTCTTGTATATAAGTGCAAGTAGTTGAGTTTCTTTGTGCAACAGAATGTATATGTGTTAAGGCGTTGTGCTCAATAGAGTGTTGGTTGTGTGCCTTGACCTAGTTTTGGAAGGAGGATCTGGTGCTCAATGCGCAAATCTCATGTCTGGTGTGAAGCTCGACTCTGTGGCTTAGTGCACAGGAGTAAATGAATGTAAGATATTGGCGAATAATAAAGAAGGTGAAGCAGTTGGTGGGCATATCCCCACACTGGGGTGAACCATGTATATATTGTGTCTTTGGTGTTCCTTGTGTTGTGTTATTTACGTTATTTATTTTCTTAGTGCCTTGATTATTATGTATGATAGATAGATTTTTTATTGATTAAGTGATTTACTGGTATTAAGGGTGAATGAATGTTAGATCTAACTCAGTGTTAAATGCTAAGTGTTTGAAGTGCATAATCTTTGTTGTTACTACGCTAGATCTATCTTTGGGTATGTTTTGCGATGTTAATAAGGTTAATGAACTGATGAATTCCATCTTCTAGCATTAGTAGAATACTTTTTGAAGTGATATTATCACAGATATGTGTCCCAGCCTGGTTACAGACACCTGCATCCTGTAACCCCCCCTGACTCTACCTCGGGTGATACCTCGCCTTCTTCGCAGTTGTTGTCGAAAGGGACGATAATTGGGGGTTTTTTGGTGCGTTGTTAAGCATTGAACCTTGGGTATGCCCCTGTGCCAACAATCATTCCTCTAAGGTAAACCACTTGACCCATTTTGTTTGTTTATTATATGCAAAGCAATGAATATATCCTTCTATAAATTTATTCACAATCTTAGCTTTCCCATTGGATTGAAGATGGTAAGATGATTCGTGAGCCAATTGAGTACCCAAACAAGAAAATAATTCAGTCCAAACATTTCGAGTGAAAAATGAATCTCTGTCATTTACAATAATATTGGGGACTCCATGTATATTTTGAACTATTTCCATGAATTCTTTGGCTACTTTAATTGCTTTAAAAGGATGAGAAAGAGAGCGAAAAGGGTATACTTTTTCAGTCAATCCACTACTACCATGATGATATTCATTACTTTGTATTTTGGTAAACCTGTAATAAAATCCATTGAAACTTGTTCCCAGCATTGACTTGGTATGGCTAATGCTTGTAGGAGACCTAGCAGTTTGATTGTGTCTCCCTTATTCTATTGGAAAACCAAACATTCATACACAAACTTTTGAACATTAGTTTCAATACCTTCTCAGAAAAAAAAAATCCTTCTTGAACTTGTGGTACATTTTAAAGAATCTTGAATGTCCTCCTATAGGAGAAGTGTGAAATTCCATAAGGACCTTCTATTTGAGTTGAGAATTCTTACATAAATATAGGTGATCATGTGATTCCATAGAAAATCATTCTTCCTTACAAAATTATCTAATATTGAATGATATTTCATACCTCTTGCTCTTGATTCCATTCTATCCTTTCTTCTTCCACCCAAGATTTGTTGTAAATTAGTATGTCATCAAAAAATACAAACACAAATTTTCTAAGGAAATGATTGAAAATAGAATTCATCAAGCTTTGGAATGTTGAAGGTGCATTAGCAAGTCCAAATGGCATGACCAAAAACTCATAATAACCTTCATGTGTTCTAAAATATATTTTTGGAATGTCCTCATGCCTCATTCCGATTTGATGATATATGGAATGAAGATCCAACTTAGTAAATAATTTTTCTCCATGCAATTCATATAATAATCATCAATGAAAATAATAGGAAAATTATCTTTCATGGTCATTTTGTTGAGCTATCTATAATTTGGACGCATATGCCATGAACCATCATTTTTTGTAATCATCACCACTTGTGAAGAGAAATAACTTTTGCTAGGTTAAATGATTATGAAATATAACATCTCTTGGATCATACACACAATCTCACTCTTATATGAATATGGATAACTGTAAGGCCTAATGTTAGGTGGTACACTTCCTAGTTGCAAATGAATATCGTGGTCATGATCTTGAGTAGGTGGAGTACCCTTAGGCATTTCGCCGAATACCTTGGAATGATTGTTGATAACAATTTGGAGATATAATGGAGTAGAATATATATAGATGTTTGAACATCACGTGGGCACAATTGTGCAATTACACCAGGGTGTCCCTTTTTGAGTAATTTTTTCATTTTGTTAGAGCTTATCACCATACAATATTTCCCTTTAATACCTCTAAGCTCAATTTCCTTTCCATCTGAGTAAAATTTCATGAAAATATATTGAAAATTAAGGGTCATTGTTCCCAATTATTGTAACCATTGGAACCCTAATACAAAATCAACACCAACCATTTGGATGGAAATCATGGGACTATCCAAAAAATACTCCCCCATGTTGAACTTATTATTATGACACTTCCCAGAACAATTTACGGCACCTCCACCTACAATCATTACTTGAAACTTTGGTGCTTGATATAAAAAACAATTGAGATATTTTGCTAATTTGTAATTGATGAAATTATGGGTACTACCAGAATCAATCAATATTGTTACACTTTTCTTTTTGATGTATTCTTCTATCTTGAGGGTTTGTGGAGTATTGATGTCATTCAATGCATGAAAAGATATCATTGGAGTAGTCTCTTCTATATCTATCTCTTGTGATGGTTCCAATTATTTATCTTCTTCCTCTTCACATTCAATGTAGAATAATTTCTTCTCACTGCATTTATTCCTTTTATTGTACTTGTTGTCACAATTGAAACGTAGTCCCTTTTCTCTTCTTTCATCCATTTGTTGAGGTGTCAACATTGTAAGTTTAGGAGAGGGAGCATGGTGATCTCTATAGTTATCAATGGTCACCCTTCTAGTAGACATATGTTTTTTCCACTTTTATTTCCATATCGAAATCTTTCTCTACGGATTTAGGTTCAAAGAGATGCACCTCATGTCGAATTTTTTCCTTTAAAGTGCCCATAAAGAGATCTAAAAAATTATTCTCGGGAAAGTTATTTACCTTGAGACTGAGCTTTTGGAATTTTTGAATGTGCTCTATAATTGGACCTTTATCTTTCCAAATATTCATCAATTTACTAAAGAATGTATTTATTTGAATATCTCCATATTGTGATATCAATTCATTCATAAAAATGGACCAAGAGATAACATAATTCTTTTTTCTTTCACAAATTTATTGATACCACACAAATTGATCGTTTTCTAAATAAAAAGATGCAATATGTACCATTTGTAATCTTGGTGTTTGGTGTATATCAAATAATTTCTCCATCTAGAATATCCATGTTATGGGATCTTTACCATCAAACTTCCTCATATCTATCATTGGAATGAAGTAGTTCCTTATTATCACATTGAAACCTTGATGATGTCGATCTTGAAATAATGAATGATTCTAAAATTCAATATTTTTTCTCCCCAATTGTGATAAAATACTACCCATATGTGATTGAGTCTCAACAACATTGTTCTCCTTATTTTCATGGTTTTCTCAGATCTCCATATATTATTTAGGGAGTCTCTCATCTAGAGCATGCAAGATCATGGAAGATATGGAATTTCCCAATTCTAAAATATTATTTTCCATATGATTTTCCATATCTTTCCTATTTT
Organism: Picea engelmannii; assembly: GCA_009831015.1. NCBI lineage: Eukaryota > Viridiplantae > Streptophyta > Pinopsida > Pinales > Pinaceae > Picea > Picea engelmannii. The sequence continues at coordinate 211,509 of ML793971.1, read as the reverse complement.
CATCCATCTTCTTTTCCATCTTTCCAATTTGGCAAAAAATTTCATCTTTTTCTTCTTGAGTCATTGTTGAGTTCTCTAAGGGTTTAGTTGGTGAAATAAATTTTGGAATAACAATTGGAACCATGTGAGAAAATGATATTTCTCTTCTTTTTCCTCTTTATCACAAATTTTGAATCATCAAAAATAGATCTTCCAATCAAATGTTATGCCAATTGTAAGTTACGTTCCTTTCAACCCTTAATTTGGAGTATGTATGGATGGTTGACCATTGAAAGATATATCTCTAATATTTGAACCCTTCTGAGTCTACAATTTTGACTTGTAGTACTATGATATGACTTCTTAAACTCCTAAAAATTTCATAGTTTGAACCTTCATTGTTAAACAGTTATAGCAAAAATGCCAAAATGTCTTGTTTGAGACTAATTTCAGGATTAGTAAACAACCCCAACTTCCACGAGATATATCTCACAAATTATAATGATTCAAAATATATAAAAAAATAATCCCATTTAATTTTCTATGTCTCCTTAAGATTATGAATACTTCAGATTTAGAAACTTCACAGAATTTTTTTTTATAGTGAAAATGTCAAGATGAACCTTCTAAAACCAATTTTAAGATTAGTCACAAGTCTTTTCTTCCATGGACTATATATCCGAAAGTATAGTGAACCATAATCTGAAATTTGGACCACATGTACTAAGATATGTCTCCTTAGTCTTCACAAAATTTTATTATATCCTTGTTATATATATATATATATATATAGGAGACAAAGGGTACACTTATGATGAAAGGGTGCAATGAAGGGTTCTAACCAACCTACACATATAACACTAGAAATGTAATAATTAAATATATATGGATTAATAAGGGGTTTTATACATAGCATGGGGATTTTTCTAGGTCTTAACATGATTGAGGAGAGTTGAAGAGAAAATATCACGAAAATGACACCAGAATGTGGGATCACCCATGTATGGCTTTAGGGAACGACTATAAAGAGACAAGAATGCTAATAATCCCAAGACTAGAGATCCCTTGCTTCAAAATCCTAATGATCTTGTAATGGATGAAATAAATTATTATTTTATCAAAGATGAATATCAATTCTTGGATCCTCTAGAGGTCAGTAATGATGCACCTGTTGGAATTCTTGAATCCATGGAAATGGATAATGACACAATGCCATTTTTAGAAGGAGACATAGTAGTTGAAGAAGATGAATTTTTAAACAAATAACAAGACAACGTAGTCCAAACAAGGTCTCAATTGAATAAGTTTCAAGGAAGCAATCATGTTCCTCCACAATTCGAAAAGACAAAAGGATCTAAAGGAGGCCAATCCATTCCAAAACATAATGTGGGGAAAAATTCTGAGAAAAATGATGAAAGAGGAAATTTTTCCAAGATTACTTGTAATATTATTGATGACTTGACAAAATTGCAGATTACCCTTCCATTTTTGAAAGTGGTGAAGATTCCCTAACAAAAGGAAAATTTACTCAAAGTATTGGAATATGGAAACAAACCTAATAAAAGAGTAGATGCAACACTCATTAGCAATCAACAAACATGTTCTACTCCTTTTGCAATAACAAGAGGGGAAATCCCTCCTTTTTATATATATTTGGAGACACCTGAGTTGATATTACATAATTTCATGGTAGATAGTGGTGCTACCCATAATATCATGCCTATTTCAATAATGCAATAAATTGGTTTGGAATACACTAAGTATTATGAAAAGGGAGAAAGTATCTATGTAATTGATTCAAGGAAGTTCCTAGCATATGGAGAAATCAAATATTTTTATGCATGGATAAGTTATGCACCAAAACCCACAACAGTTTTTACTAAAATTGTCGTAGAATTACCAACAACATATGGTGTTGAACTAGGAAGAGAGTAGTGTTTTCCATTCAAAGGATACATAATGAATGATGGGAGATGTATGATGTTTCCAAATAAATATGGAGGGCTCACCAAGGTACCTCATGAAAATAGAAATCCTCTTCTATTCAAATATAT
>ML793971.1:168644-182314 GCA_009831015.1 Picea engelmannii | reverse complement strand
TAATACTTGTATTATTTAAAAAAATTAATAAAAATAAAAAATTGTGCCATATAAAACAATCATTATTTCTTTATTTTATGCTATATAAAAAAAAATTATACTAATATTACTCCTATTTTAAAAAAATACAAACTTTAAATTAATTAAAATAATTAAAGATTATACACACATTTAACATAATCGTTCCAGGTTGGGCATCGCGGGACCTCGTATGAGGCCCACGTTCCCCTCCCCCCCCCCTGTCTCTCTCTACCCAAAAACCCTACCCCCGATCTCACTCGCACATCACATGACATTCCCTCCCAAGCCTCTTCCTCTGCAGTTGTAGCCGAGGGTTCCTCTAGTTTTCAGTTCATCGTTTTTTTTCTTAATCTATTTTTTTGTTCGAGTTTGGGTTGTAGTTGGTGTTTTAGAGGAACTGCAAACTGCACTTGAGTATGATAATAGGTTTTTTCTGTCTTGTCTAGGCGTTGGAGGAACAACAACCCCTTGTCGTCTCTCCACCTGTGGCCTGTGACTTAGTGCACAGTGCTTGCCTATAGATGAATTGAGCATATCTACGCTTAGCTTATGGGCTCCTTCTGGTGCCTGGCATGTGCTATCGATGCTTATGGTGGGAGAGGGCTTCGTGTGTTGGGTTTGGTGCATTGACTACACGTAGAAGTCTCTTACTCCCTCGTGGGATTTCTCGTGGGATCTCGTAGTTTGTGTGAAGGGTAGTGCAAGAAAATCACCCCTTGTGAGATATCAAGGTGTTAATTTAGATATTTTGTATCTTTATCCGAGAAATACAAGGAAAAATCCCCTTACGAACTCCTCTCTTCCTTTTGTGGGCTCCTCTCTTAGTCGTGTATTGGCGCTTGTACTTGGGAGCTTAACACACACATAGTGCTGACATATATGGAGCTTGAGGTCAACCTGTGCATATTATTGAACATGTGGGATTTCTCCTGGATCCTCCATGGTGACTTAGCTCTTGGTCTTGGGATTTGGTGTTTGAGCATGTGCGCGGTGCACTTAATCCTCTATCACGAGCTCTTCCCTTGGAATTCTATGGTCGTGATGGATACTTGGGCAATGGTGGATACTTGGAATGGAAAGGCTCGGTGCTTGGTGATGGTCTTGTGTGTGACCCATGGGTTCTTTCCTCACCTTGGCATGGCGGCTCTCCTTCCAGATCTCAGCACACCAGTCAACGCCAAAGCTCAACACACAAGTCACCAAGAAGATCCCTAATCTCAATGGAATGGAGGGCGATAAAAAGGATGTCGCGGGTTTGATCCAATTGTAAAGGAGTTCGAACAAAAGAAATAGAGCCTTCACCGAATAACATCCGAAGTGGGTTCCATGACCTCTCAACTGCAAGAGGTTCGAAGACGTAAGGTAGCCCAGGAAAATTCCCTTACATCGGATCCTTCCCTTGCACATGAAGCTTCCAATAGATAGGCTGCAGAATCAAAATAAAAATGCATGGAGATGGAAGTTGAACAGCTACAATAGAGGTTGGAGAGTAAGAGTTATGAAGCCCAAATCTCGGTTGCCTCTGTTGGGAAGCAGGTGAAAATGTTTGCTTTGTTTATTATTATTTTTTTCGTCAAAGGGATTAACACAAGGTGGACAAGCTAAGTTGTTTTAAGTGGATAAGTACTTTTATTACAATGGTCAAAATATGTACAGACCGGTGTTGAATCAATTTATTTATTTTTTGGACAGCAACCACAAAGTTCGGGGCACCTGCAAACTAAGAAAAAAAAAATTCCTCAAAAGAGTCTATAGTCATACACACCCAAAATTTAGTCAAAGTCCTGGGCCTTACTTGTTACTGTTGTAATTTTAATAGTAAAATCCTTTCTTAGGCCATTGCCAGCCTCTCCGTGAGTCTCGAACCTGGTTTACAGTGTTATGACAACTGGGACAAGGACAAGTTCCTCTATTTTCTTAGCAGAAGCACACATGTAGCTCAATCAACTGTGTGATCTCTTCCATGAACAAGGAAATGCTTCTTCTTCATCAAGAGAACATGTGACCTCAGGGGATGCAATGGAAATGTATGATCTTGCACAGACCACTGACACCACTCAATCACAAATAGCAGGTTCACAAGACTTTTCCAAGTCCAACCAGAATTGAGGAACACCATCATCTCCATGTGACTTTGTATTAAGTGTTTGGGAGATAGCTATTGGTACTATAGATATTCTCCCTTGACCAATATTTTATACATGTATGTTTTTTTTTTATAATGTTCAGAATATTTCAATATCTATATGTGTCTATTTATTTATAACTAGTATTAAAATCTGTTGTTTATTTTTTTGTGTGCTTGGATTGCAGGTTGGGTGGAGCTAGAACTTGGCCCAAATTTATATATACATTTATATACACACTCCTATATATTTTCCATATACAGAGTATTTATGTGTGTCTAATCATTTCTATTTACATAACTCCTTTCAAGGATTTCACTTGTACAGGTCAACAAGTTTTAAAGTTTTAGAGGGTTTCAGGGATGCTTTTCCTAATTGTTGGAAAGGGTTTCAATATAACTATTTAAGGGTTGTTTAAATTTCTGGGTTGTTTAGGAACAACATTCCTAGACCTTCATTCTTACAGACACCTTCATTCTTACAAACATGTGGGTAGGTGGGTAGGCCCTGGTCCAAGTTTTGAAACTTGGCTCTGATACCATGTGTAAGGCATGTGCATACAGAACCTCATAAAACATAAATCTAAATATAAAAATTCTATTGTATTTTCTTCTTTATTTACTGTTCAACATAATAACAATGTTTAGCAAAATAAAATAAAATGAACATTATAATAAGGAACAACATGTTCAACATAATAATAATGAACATCATAACAATAATCAACAAAAGCATAATAATAATGATAATGAAATGTATTTACCTCAAACTGATGTTGAACTGAAGCTGGACTAAAGTTGATGAATCCTTCCCAAACTGATTAACCTCCCAACCATCTAGGAACAACCTATCCATCTCCCTAGCCCCAGGATTCCTTATGGTTTCCTGGCCCCCGAGCCCAAAATTCCCAGCAACACATGCCCCCTATGAGGGTCCTCAAGTTAGCTATAAGCAAAACAGATACACAGTCCCAAACTGCTTCCTCCCCTCTCCTTCCCTTCTCCAATTTTTTTCCGCCCCTCACATGAATTGAAAATCTTACTTAACCAAAAAGACCTCCCCTTCTCGATTCCTCCCCTTCCCTTATCTTCCTTTTTCCCTTATCCACCACCTTCCTCTTATTAATCATTCAGCCACCTTATCCCTCCCATAAATTGTTTCAATTACCAATAACAATCATATTATAATAAAGTCTTCAAAAACAATCTTATTTTAATAATTCATTAAACTAATATTTATTAAACTAATACTTATTAAACTAATATTTATTAATCTAATATTTATTAAATAATTAATTAGGGTTGTTACATTAGTTCATGAAGAACCAACAATTTTTGAAGAGCAGTTGTTGACACTACACAATGCTAAATATAATAAAGAAGAGAAAAAATGCAATAGAGAAAGTCCATGCTAAAAATAAGAAAGTGACTCAAACATGGAATTCAGAAGTAGACATCTAAGGATCAGAACCTTGGGACTCCTTAAATTACATCTCAGTACTGGAGACGCTCTTTCCCATTCCATCTCTGAACGAGAGTCGGAAAACATTAAATTGAAAAGAAGAATAATTGATCTTGATAATGCATCAAGTCCCAAGACATTGTTTATAGATCCTTTGGCCATTGTTGCACCTAATCAAATGCCCCCTAGTACACCTAGAACATCGGTAAAGTTAAGAAAATCTGCCAAATTTCTAAAGGAGTCAGATTATATGTTGCAAAGAATATTAATCAGCAACTTTTTATTATTTCACAAGCATGGGAAGTCACTACAAGTCTGAGAAATGTATCTCAAATAATTATTGGCCTAACAAAATATTTGCGAAAGGATCTAGAGCATGATGAATGTACTATAAAAATGCCTTTATTATTTTCATTGCAAGAGTGACAAGTCTAAGAGACTACACTCAGATTTTACATAAATTGAAGATGAATTTTTCATGATAAGGGTTAAACAAGACGTCACTATCATGCCAATGAAGGATTAGATTGATGAATGGCTCAAGAAGTTGTTGGTGGATATAGTTAACCCATAATAACTACTAAAAAAAAGGTTATTTCAAGAAATATTGTTGCACAAATATAAAAGACAAAGACCCCAAAAACAAAGGCATCATTGATATTTATAGAAACTTATCAAGAGAGAGATACATCCTTCCATCTGTCATTCCTCTTCCATTCTATGAGTGTTTTTATTTTTAAAGCATTTCCCTTCCTTCATCCCAATATTTTACCATCCAACTTTATTAAGTGTATTTCTCATTTGTAAAGTCGATACATGACTACATTTCTCCTTGTCTTCCAGGTTTCGTCTACTACTTTATATGGTCCAAGGGAGCCCCAATCCTAATTCGTTTGGAAAAACACCTTTAATTTTATCGTTTAAGTATCAGGAACATTGTGTATGGTGATAGGAAAACACTTTATTCGAATTTGAACATTCAATTTGTAATGTTCTTTTACTCTCACAAAGAGTTATTTCCAGGGGTTCATAACATTTGACGTTTCAGAATTTTTATAAAACATGAGATACCATGTGTGTTTCTCCTATGCATCTTATGAGTTTTAATGAATGAAATCATCGAACATTCTTTGATTTTTGCACCACCATATATATTTTATGTCTATGAGTCTTGCTTAAAATACCTTTTTATCATTACCTAAATGAATGGATGTAGTCATTCTTTCATATGAGGTTATCATCTTCTTTTTTAATTCATTTATTATTTGATCAATTGTTTTACCACCTGGTCCACTCATAGGTGCTCATGTTCCAAATGTATGAATATATGTTTTTATCAAATTTATTGAATATTTGAGTGAGAAAGAGGAGTACCTCCTCTATAAAAACATAGAGGGAAATCTTAATGAGTCTTAAAGAAGTCCCTAGGAGGTTTACTCTAGTCCTTAACAGGAAGAGAGATCAACATTGATATAGAGTGTCTTAGGCTTCGTCCCATCCCTACATCTTGGTCTTCCAACATCACTACCTCAAGGAAGGTTCTTGCATATTTAAAGAGTGAGGAGTATACCTTCTAACTAAGAACAAATGGGTCACCATATCCACATTTAGGGTTGTACATTTCATGTATGAATGATTACTTATGTGTTTATTTCATTTTTATATTTTGATATAGTATTAGGAAGTCTACTTTTTAGGGGTTTTGTGGCATGTTAAAGTATGTTGAGTAGGCTATAGTCTTTTTTGGAAGCAGGTCAAATTAGAAAGAAAGTCTATTTTTGGAAGAAACACATGCAAGAGGAAAGCGACAGCTGGAAGGAAAAGCAGCACACGTGCATGCATAGAATACCTAATGGTGCTAGGGTTAGGGTTTTTGTAATACATTGTAATGGCTCGTGAGCTGAAAATATAAATAAGTAGTACTTAAGAGAGGAAGGGATATATATAGAGGAGGGATAATAAAGGGGAAGGGTAATAGGATAGAGGCTAATAGAGAGAAGAGGGGAAAGAGAGGAAGAATAATGTAAGAACTGTAGAAATCATTAAGTTGGTGAGTGAAGGAAGGAGGGAGCGAATCGATCTTGAGGATTAGATTGTAGGATGAGGATTTTGGTGTGATCAAGTCAGCCTTGTAGGGATCGAGGAGCCTGTTGAGGAGAGTGAGATCCAAGAATGTAAAAATGCATGGCGTGATATCTTTCTAAACCATAATAAAATCTTGAGAGCCAAATCTTTGTGGACGTAGCCTAGGAGGGGGTGAACCACGGTAACACTGTGTTGTGGGATTGAATGAATGTGTTGTGTCTGATTAGTTGATGAATGTAGAATGAATGAAGTGATTAAGTAGATCTAGTATTTTACATGCATGCATAGAATAAATGTTATAACACGATGTTAAATGAACTAAATAAGGGTTGCAACATACAAGCACAGATCTCGCTCAATCTCAGGTTGCAAACACCTAAGTATTGCAACCACCCATAGAGCTATCTCGAGTGAGACTATGTAGTGCACTCCATGTACTACGTTTCCTTCTAGGTGACCAAAGGGGTCGATAGTATCTGAGGGATTTTTTTGGGAAGATTCTTGGTAATGAACTGGGGTCAACCTATAATGGTAAATGGATAAAAGGGAATAGGAAAAACCAACAAATGGTTATGTTGGTAGCTGATTGGAAGGCAATGAAATTGAGCATATGAGATCTGTGGAAGGCGTGTCAAAAGAAGACTGGATCGGACGACAAGAAGGTTTAAAAATGTGAAGCCAAAAGGGGATGTTGAGACCATGGAATCCCACAAAGGCAGAGATAGAAATTTTGTTGAAGACAAAAGAGCTAGAGTTTGCGCAAAAAGATAACAGAAACCTCAAGTTAACACCACGCAAGTATTTGGACAAGTACGTATTCACCAACTTACATGAAGTATTTTTCTAGGATTTCCCACACATATTGCAGGAGTGGATCAAAAGATTGAAAGACAACCATCCGATGAATCAGATCAGATAGCTAGAGTGAATCCCGAAGAAATCGCGCAGCTACAACATGTTAATAATAAATTCATGCGTGTAGTAGACTTTTGGTTAGACAACATTATTGTCGGATTTATCACAGAGTTTGCAGTAGATAAAACATTGTCATACAACGTAGTTGGACAAGACTTCTTGAAGGGACCTTGAGGTAGGTACCTCAAATAATTATATACTTCCATTAAGATATTGCTATATAATAAGGGTGTAATGACAATGGAGTCATACAACTAAATTTCCCTATGTGCATGGGGGATGGGGGGAAGCACTGACAGGAAAAGGAGAAATGGAAGGAGAAGGGGATAAAGGAAAGAAGAAGGAGGCCTTGGACCCAATTATGATGGACAATGACTAGATCAAGAGGATCATGGCAACAGTTGGAAGGACACGTAGTGGAGTACCCTACCAATACAAGGTGAACACCAAGAAGAGAGTTATAACAATGAGGGAAGGCTTGGAAAGTGATGAAGAGGAGGTAGAGGATCTCTGGGCTATGGAGCAGATTGAGGAAATCCTACATGCGACATATGAGAGGAAGACAAGAGGTCCAAGAGAGGGAATAGAAGGAAATAATCCTATCCATATTAATGTCGGTGTGGAACCCATAAACCCATGTGAGACTAACACACCAAGAAGAACAACACCATTTAGACAACCGAAATTCGGGAGAAGGAAGTCAAGAGGAAGTACATCTACACAAGGAACAACAACTGGGGGAGCCAATTCAAGAAGAATTATTCAAGTATCTACATTGCGCAGAGGTAGTAGTTCAACATTCAAGATGGAAGAACATGATCCCACCATCAAGTTACCATAATTCAAAGGAGCAACATCGAAAGACCCAAAGAAGCACTTGTTTATCTGTGAAAATATTTAGGAAGTGAAAAGATCACAGATGAGTACACTAAAATTGCACAATTAGCTATCACATTAAGAGATCGTGCACTAGATTGGTATATGAGTTTAGCCACAAACAATCCTTCAAGGATAACTAGAATGATTGGAGATATCAAGAAGATTCTCATAAATGAGTTCCAGAAACCTTGTTCAGAGGATCAAGACATGAACGAGATGATAGAGATTAGAAAGAAACCAGGATAATATGTATGGGATATTGACCAGAGATTCAAATGATTGAAAGGAAATCTGAAATATGTCATGACAGATATGCAACATAGGCACCTTTTTGTCAACTCACTATTACCACACTTGAAATATCCATTGCGAAAAAATAAGTTTCAGATGCAGGTAGAGGCTCTACAGGAAGCCCTGCAACTGGAATAAAACTAATATCAGAAGATAGATTCAGCCATCAAGGAGCTAAAGGAATATCTGAAGAACGTAACATTCCAACTAAACCAGAACAAAAGTAAGGACAAAAGAGAAGTCGTTTGGTGTACCACATGTAGGACAAAAGGACACCATAAGAAGAAATGTCCAACATTCGCACAGTACATCGCAACAAAAATTCCAAATCCATTACCAACAAGAAGACTATGGTGAGAATTCTGTAAGAAACAGGGCCATGATCCATATCACTACCTAATGATGTAGAAGTACCAGAAAATCCCAAAACTCTCGTATTGAAACTTATGCAAGTCAGTAGGCCATGATGACAAAGACTGTAGAACCATGGATTTGATGAGAGAGAGGACATCAAATACATATAGGGTGTAGGAAGAAATGATGACTGGGCAAGACACACCTCATTTTAACCAAGTACCATCCCCATACAACACTGCTCAGCAACAATATAATACTACGCAACAACCATACAACACAGCGTAACCACAGTACAATACTGCACAACCACATTACAATACTGTGCAGTATAACCAGGAGCCTCAGTATATTGTGCCACAAGGGGATTGAGTTGGCTACAAAGGTAGAGGAAGAGAAAATATGAGGCTTTGGAAGAGGTCGAGGACTAGTGGTATGTCACAATTTTCAACAACTGGGACATTATGCAATAGAATGTCCACTTCCACCAGCAACTTGCATGTATTGTCTCTCATCGAATCATGACATGGAAGAATGTCCTACATTACTAGGAAAGATCCATAAAAGGAGGAATCAAAACAATCAAAATTTTCAGTGGATTTTAGCAAAAGCGAGGGATGAAGGAAGAAACATCAACATAGTTACACATGGAAGAACTAAAATAGGAAACGACGCAGAGAAATAAGATCCAGTACAACACCAATGGGTGAAGAAGAATGTCGAACCAAGGAAGCAGTTTGATGCACAGAACGAGAAGGAGATATTTAAGCAAGCCAGACAAGAATTTATGAATCCATACATTGCACCGACCTCAACCGCACAACACAGTAAGGAAGCACCCGAGTATGAGATGCCTCCATCGTTGGATCACACCAAAGAGATGCAACCCCTGGGACAAGTAAGTATGACCAAAGGCTTTTTGCAATCATGTGTAAAATTACTAAATGATCCATACTCTATCAAAATATTACAAAATATGATAGAAATATGTAGCGTAGAGACAGAAGGAAATCTAGAACAAAAAACAATCAATCACCTACATACAAGGAGGAGAACAAGTAGGGAGTTTAGGCTAAACGCCAACATTGGAGATTTCAACATGTGAGATATAATACTGGATTTAGGATCCGAAGTCAATGTATTACCCAAGAAGACATGGCAATTTATGGGAGAGCCCACATTAGGATATTCACCCGTTCATGTGAAACTAGCAAATCAAAATAGAGTTCTACCAATTGGAAGACTAAAAGGAGTGACAATAGACATGGATGGAGTGTGCACTAAAGATGACTTCAAAGTAATAGAGATAGTGGACAGAACAACACCTTATCCAACATTGCTCGTCTTGTATTGGGCTTTTGATAACCAGGCCATCATCAACTTAAAGATGTGGAAAATGACCTTCGAGTCAGGATAATATAGGGTCATTGTGCCAATAGACCCATCAGAAGGGGAAAGGTTCATAGATCCTACTTGCTTGGACCTGGAGGAAATTAGCCAGTTGTACAGAACAACTGTGCGATATGAGGATTACATAAACCCAACTGCAGATGGGATACTCAGTTGGCGAAGCATCACCTCATGTACGTCAGACTCAAATACAGGTTTAGAGAATTGGCAACAGAGGTTACATGAAGTTTCCACAAGAATATGCACAAGAATAGACCGTGCAATAAGATGAGTAGGTATGGAGATAAGGGAACCACCCATATTCCATGGGGTGAACAATCTAGAAACATTGTTGACATGATACGAAGATGAAGTGTTAGAAAATTAGATACTCTTAGCACTAGATATAGCACTCAAGGCCACACCTACAAGATGGTGGGGCACGCACAAAGAAATAATCAAGGACTAGTACCAATGTAAGCGATTACTGTGCATTAGGTTTGGTGTAGAACAAAGAAGCAACTAGCGGAAAAAATATGATGGACAGGGGGCACCAGCGGGACACTTGGAGAAGTGCAGAACGTTGTGGAAAATGACACCCCTAGAGGAATGGCCTCACCATTTTGTACACACATTAGAGGGCATCCCAACAAACTGGTATACAGACTAGGAATTGCATAGAGGAACTATGAGCTAGACAGTACTACAGCATAACTTTACAGTCATTTTATCATTCGAGCACGAGAACCCCGACATAGATGCAACACTTAAATAAATAAGGGGGGTGACATTCATTAAGGAACTAGAAGTTTAACTCACAATAGAAGAACAACAAAAAAACAGATAGACAGTGAAAGAACTATTGTCATGCTACCATGTGCAGGAAGAAGTACCAAATGAAGATGACTTGCGTGATATTCAGATTGCGGAATTTGAAGGCAAAAGAGAAGTGGAAGGTCCACCTCTAGAATCAGAAGCAATTGTTGCCCTGATCAAGGTGAAGAAAGTCAACATTGGGACAGTTGAGAATCCCAAAATGGCCATCATTGGATACAACTGGAATAAGCAAACAATGGAAATAATAACATAGTTAATGCGCGAGTACAACAAACAGTTCCCAACAACGTTCATATAAATGAAAGGCATAGCGGGAGAGCTAGGTGAAATGAAGATACCACTCAGAATTGAGGCAAGACCGATCAGACAATGACCATACAGACTAAACCCAATATATAAGCAAAAAGTCAAAGTTGAGATCGATAGGATGTTTGAGGTTGGAATCATAGAACATGTAGAAGAATTAGAATGTATAAGCTCGATGGTAGTTCGAGAGAAAAAACAAGGGGGGATAAGAATATGTGTTGACTTGAGTAAGTTGAATGATGCGTGCCTACATGACCCATTCCCTACACCTTTCATAGATTAGGTTTTGGAGAACATAGGAGGACATGAAGCTTATTCATTCATCGACGGATTCTTAGGATACCATCAAATCAAGATAGCACCAGAAGACAGATACAAGACCACTTTTGCGACAGAATGGGGATCCTACTAGTACATAGTCATGTCGTTTGGATTGAAGAATGCACCAACAATATTTTCCAGAGTAGTCATATTTTCGTTTAAAGAATTTATCCACCAGTTTCTAGAGGTATACCTAGACAATTGGACAGTCTATAGTTTGTTGAAATACCATGTAGACATCTTACGACTGATGTTAGAAATATGCAGCCAGTACCAGATATTGTTAAACATTAAGAAGTGTATTTTTGGAACACCTTTTGGGATACTATTGGACCATATAGTATGAAAGAAAGATTTGCTAGTAGATACTGCCAAGATTGTAGTCATTGTTAACCTGCCACCACCAAAAACAGTTCATCAACTAAGAGAGACATTGGGACACACATGGCACTACATGAAATTTATAAAAGGGTATGCACAGATCATTGTGTCAATGGAGAAATTACTAAGGAAAGACACAAATTTCTAGTGGAATGAGGATTGTCAAGACGGTCTAGATACGCTGAAAGAAAATATGGTAACCGCACCAATACTAGTATTCCCATACTGGGAGAAGACATTCCATGTACATGTAGATGCATCGGCCATAACACTTGGAGATATTCTGGTGTAGCCAGGAGCAAGATAATTGGATCATCCTATAGCATTTGCTATCAAAAAACTATCATAATCATAACAGAACTACAACACTATAGAGAGGGAAGGCCTAGATATGGTCTACACGCTCCATAATTTTAGACATTACTTATGTTGGTTGTGGAGCCTGATTATCTTCTTGATTTAGAGGTCTTTTACTTTCAACCGTGTTTATACCCCATGAAGTATTTACACCCCAGAAGTATGTACACTCTTCCATGTGGGGGAGTACAGAGGGGGGGTACCTCCTTTGCGAGATCCGAGGGGGCTATCCCCCCGGCTGGGGGGTCTGGGGGAAAGCGGGCCCCCAGCAGGGGTTCGGGGGTAGCGTCTCCCGATGGGGGTTCGGGGGCAAATCCCCCGAAGGAAAAATTGCCTTGTAAATGTATATTGTAATTTCATTGTAAATCTGGACCGTTCATTATAAGGTCGCAGATCTAATGATAGAGATTATGTTAGGGTTTTTTTCCCTAGAAGGAAACCCTCTATTATGAGGGAAATTTATTGCGGCTATGGTTGATGGCGAATATTGTATTCTGAGATAGGAGACTGCGAGAGAAAGAAGAGGAAGTTACATCGGGTTTGTTGTAGGTTGTATCCCTTCATATGTTGGATAATAATAAAGGAAGGACTTGGAAATTTCTCTGGTGGATGTAGCCCACACTGGGTGAACCCCATAAATCTGTGTCTCTATTGTATTGTGTATCTTCTGTGTTTTGTTTCCACATTTGTTTTATTTTATTGCTCAACAATCTTGTTTTTCTAATAACTGGTATCAGAGCGAATGGTAACTTGTAGGAAAAGAGGGTTCTTGGTTCGAGTGGGAGAAATGTTGGAAGATGGAACGTTTAGGGTCGAGAAATTTAATAGCCAAAACTTCCAGTTATGGAAGATACAGATGGAAGACTATTTATATCAGAAGGATCTATTCTTACCATTGGGCGGAATAGCAAAGAAGTCGGCGACTATGAAGGACGAAGAATGGGCAATTCTTGATAGAAATGCTCTAGGAATGATACGGCTGAGCCTGGCAGTGTCGGTGGCTTTCAAAATCTCCAAAAAAAAGACAACGAAGTTTTTGATGGATGCATTGGCCAAATTGTATGAAAAACCCTCAATGTCCAATAAGGTATTTCTAATGAAGAGATTATTTAATATGAATATGTCGGAAGGTGGGTTTGTTGCAGATCATTTAAATGATTTTAATACTGTTACTAATCAACTAAGTTCTATAAAATTGGACTTTGATGATGAGGTCAAGGCTCTTCTAATCTTGTGCTCATTGCCAGAAAGCTGGAACGGCTTGGTCATGGCTGTAAGTAACTCTGTCTCTGGTTCAAATACTTTAAAATTTGATGATGTTGTTGGTGTTATCCTTAGTGAGGAAATGTGACAGAAAAGCACAGGTGAGACATCAGGAAATGCGTTGAACATGGAGAACAAGGGAAGACAAAAGGATAGAGGAAAGGGTTTCGGGAACCATGGGAATTCTAGGAAGGGATATTCCAAATCCAGACTTGGAAAGATAGAGTACTGGAATTGTGGGAAGAAAGGACATCTCAAGAAAGACTGCAGAGCTCCAAAGAAACAAAGAGATGGACAGCCGAAGAGAAATCAGGAAGCAAATGTAACAGGTGATGTGTTACAAGATGATTTGATTCTTTCTATAGATAATATTTTTGAGTCTTGGGTAGTAGATTCAGAGGCTTCATTTCATGCCACACCCCATAGGAAACATTTTCTAGATTATGTTCAAGGTGATTTTGGACAGGTTTATTTGGGTGACGATGCACCATGCAAAATTGTTGGAATGGGAAAGGTAAAAATAATGCAACACAATGGAAATCAATGGTTGTTGAAAGAGGTAAGACATGTTCCAGATTTAAGGAAAAATCTAATTTCAACAGGGCAGTTGGAAAGTGAAGGTTGTATATCCATATTTATAGATAAGACGTGGAAGGTCATCAAAGGATCATTGGTGATAGTGAA
>ML793971.1:156109-166852 GCA_009831015.1 Picea engelmannii | reverse complement strand
ACAAGAGACAGGAAAAATCGCAAACTGACATTGTCTCAGGGTGAGTACACAAAGAAGGTGTTGGAGAGGTTTAGAATGCAGAATGCAAAACCAGTTAGTACACCTTTGGCCATTCATTTCAAATTAACTAAGGAAATGTGTCCTAAGACACAGGAGGAGATAGAATACATGTCCAGGGTCCCATATTCATCAGCAGTTGTTAGCTTGATGTATGCAATGGTTTGCACAAGACCAGATATTGCACATGCAGTGGGAGTTGTGAGAAGATATATGAACAATCCATGTAAAGAACATTGGGAGGCAGTAAAGTGGATTCTCAGATACTTGAGAGGTATTGCTAATCATGCATTATGTTTTGGAGGTTCAAAAACTGTTCTACAAGGATATGTTGATTAAGATATGGCAGGTGATAAAGATAACAGGAGGAGTACCACAGGGTATGTGTTTACTATAGGTGGAACAACAACAAGTTGGATTTCAAAACTGCAAAAGGTTGTTTCACTTTCAACAACAGAGGCAGAGTATGTTGTTGCTACAAAGGCTAGTAAAGAGATGATTTGGTTACAAAGGTTTATGGAGGAATTGGGAAAGAAGCAAGAGAATAGCACGTTGTACTGTGACAATGAGAGTGCCATTCATCTTGCAAAGAAATCATCCTTCCATTCGAAGACTAAGAATATACAGTTGAGGTACCACTTCATATGATCCACCTTGGAAGATGGACATTTGAAGTTGGAAAAGATACACACTAGCTAGAATCCTGCAGACATGTTAACAAAGGGAGTAACTAGGGAGAAATTGAGTTCCTGCTCAGTTTCAATTGGTCTTGAATAATGAAGATGAAGATGATAAATTTGCTAGGTCCAAGAAGGTTCAGAGTCCAGCATATACAACAGTGATGGAGTTGTTGAGATCAGTCTCCAAGTGGGAGATTGTTGGTTGTGGAGCCTGATTATCTTCCTGATTCATAGGTCCTTTACTTTCAGTCATGTTTATACCCCATGAAGTATTTACACCTCAGAAGTATGTACACTCTTCCATGCAGGGGAGTGCAGAGGGGGAGTACCCCATTTGTAGGGTCCCGGGGGGCTATATCCCCAGCCAGGAGGTCTGGGGGCAAGCAGGCCCCCAGCGGGGATTTGGGGGCGAAGCCCTCGAAGGAAAAATTGCCTTGTAAATGTATATTGTAATTTTATTGTAAATATGGGCCGTTCATTATAAGGTTGCAGATCTAATGATAGAGATTATGTTAGGGTTTTTTTCCCTAGAAGGCAACCCTCTACTATGAGGGAAATGTATTGCAGCTATGGTTTATGGCGAATATTGTATTCTGAGATAGGAGACTGTGAGAGAAAGAAGAGGAAGTTACAATGGGTTTGTTGTAGGTTGTATCCCTTCATATGCTAGATAATAATAAACGAAGGACCTGGAAATTTCTCTAGTGGACATAGCCCACACTGGGTGAACCACGTAAATCTGTGTCTCTATTGTATTGTGTATCTTCTGTGTTTTGTTTTCGCATTTGTTTTATTTTATTTCTCAACGGTCCTGTTTTTCTAACAACTTACTGGGAAAACATTTCAAGATGTTCATAGACCATTTAACGCTCAAATATCTAGTCAACAAGCCAGTGTTGGGAGCGAGAATTTGCAGATGGCTATTTTTGTTTCAAGAATTTGATTTTGAAGTCATAGTCAAGCCATGAAAGTTGAACGCAGGACCTGATCAACTGTCAAGGATCACAAATGGGGAGGATCCTATAAATCTAGAGGATAACTTTCCAGATGCAAATTTATTTTCAGTCCAGATCGTTGACGAATACTTCATAGACATTATCTAGTACTTGACTACATGGACTATGCCACAGGAATATAACACCGTGCAGAAGAAAAACCTGGTAGTCCGAGTTGCAGACTATCAGCTAATTGCAGGACACTTATACAAAATGGGGGCAAATAGCATCTTGAGAAGATGTATGATAGAACATGAAATACCAAGGATTTTAGCAGAAGCCCATGAGGGAATAACATGAGGGCATTATGCAGGAAAATATACCGCACAGAAGGTATTGCGCATAGGACTATGGTGGTCGACTGTTCATAGAGACTCAAAAGATTACTGCCAGAAATGAGATGTATGTCAGAGGGTTGGTAAACTGAATAGAAGGGACAAGATGCCCCTGTGACCACAAGTAATTTTGTAGGTATTTGACAAATGGGAAATAGATTTTGTGGGACCAATTAAACCACCAACAAAAAGGTTAGGAGCCAGGTACATTATCACCACGACAGAATACCTGACAAGATGGGCGGAAGAAACACCAGTCAAATATTGCAGCACAGAGACAACATCACACTTAATGTTCAAACAAGTGATCACTAGATTTGGTTGCCCCAAGATTTTGATGAGTGACCAAGGCACTCACTTCATCAACAATACTATTAAGGTGATGACTGAGGAATTTGAAGTTCATCATCAAAAGAGTACACCATATCATCCTCAAGCAAATGGAACAGTGGAAGCCTTTAACAAGATCCTTGAAAATGCACCGACGAAGATCTGTAACATTAATAGGGATGATTGGGACCTAAAGATACCAACAGTATTGTGGGCATACAGAACACATGCAATAAATTGACAGGACAAATGCCATTCAGATTGGTATATGGACAAGAAGCAGTGGTGCCATTGGAATTTTTGGTACCCAGTCTACGCGTAGTAGCAATTACAAACATGTCAGAACAAGGCATAGTACAGTATAGGATGAATCAACTAATGATCATGGATGAAGATAGGATTCTATCAGGGCTTATCTAAGAAGTCCAGAAAGAAAGGGATAAATCTTGGCATGACAAAAATATCAAGAGGAAAAATTTCAAGGAGACTTAGTTTTGATGTATGACAGTAAATCCCTTCAGCATCTAGGAAAACTCAAAATGCATTGGTTAGGACCCTGCGAAGTGAAAACTGTCACAGATGGGGGAGTTGTGTATTTGAAGGATTTAGGAGGCACAGAACTCAGAAGTTTGATCAATGGGAGCCGAATGAAGTTGTGTAGGATTAGGTGATCCCTTAGCACTTAAAAAAAACAACAGAGGTATCAAAAGATAACAACAGAGGTATAGGGAACTGAAAAGAGAATGAGCGTGCACACTCAACAATGCTAGCCTGACGGAGACAAGGCCAACATTCACTACAAAGCGGAAACAACGGGAAATATGGATACGGTAAAAGAAGCGCCAACGAACGATGACTATCAAACTTAAATAACAAAACTGACTAACAGGACATCGCATTAATCACACCAACTAGAAACGACAAGGGAAATCAATGGCAAGTACACGGGAACCGACGGTTCAATTAAAACGCAATTGTGGTAACATCTCTGACAAGATTCACATAACTCCAATACAAAGAAAGAACACGAGAGCAGAAAGGTTATTGTGAAATCAAGAAAGGCACAGAGAAATAGGGCATACAAAGTAGAGAGTTAAGGTTGCAGAGGTTGCAGAGGCCACTAAGCTCGGAGAAAAACATCCTTACCACCATGGCACCACCCAAACAGGGAGAATCAAGCCATACTGCTAAACGACCTCAAAGCAACGCCAGAGCACCACCACAGCCACAAGGAAGCAAACAACAACCACCTCATCTTCCAGAAGTCATCAACGTGGACAAAATCCCATCACCTGATATGACACCAGGAAGCCCCAAACCCATTGTGGAGGAAAACCAATAGAAAACACCAGTGGGAATGGATATTGATGTGTCGGAAGAGGGACATGGCCAACAAGCTGAGGATGCAGGCAACCAATTGCACCCCGAAAAACCTGAAGAAGCCCCGAGAGCCAATGGGACAACCCCAAACCAGGCAGAAATGACCGTGTTGGAAAGGTCACAGACAACCATGCCAGAATAGCCACAGGAGGGAACAATGGAATCTGACCGACTAGAGGAGTATGCAGAAGAATGAACAATGGAGGTTGGAACCTCGAGTCAGCCACCACAACAAAAGGGAAAGAAGGTTGTACCAAGGTCACCGCCCAGGAAATCCACCACAACCATTGTATTTCCGCACATTCCAGAAGGGGTAAGAATAAAAACAAATATGTTAGGCCACATGGATAAATTGAGGTATTCATACCATGACGTGACAGACACGAAAAAGTTCCCAGAGTTTGTCAAGAAAGTCTACCTACAAACTATGGGTATAGGACCCTTTGGTGAACCAATTAATCAATGAGTCCAGTGGGCAGCGGGACTGGCCAAAAATAGGATTCTAGGCCTATTGGACATACTGCACTTTGGGAGGGGCCAATATGAAAACAACTGCGTCAAGCAGCTGATGGCAGTCATCCATGGTGGATACCTGTGGCTGGAACATCTTGTCTCAATAGACGCGGAGCTCATCACATACATCACAGGGATTCCATCACAGGGTGAGGATCCCATGCAGTTCCTTAAAGACAAAACAAAGGAGAAATCACTGGCCGAGGAAATGAAGAAGAAATATGGAACCGAAAGGGGGTCACACAGAATCATCATCAAGCGTATTAGTGATGCCACAACAAAAATGGCCACAAAAATTATGGCATGCAAATTACTCAAGAAATTCCGCAAGGAGGAAGCCCCGACTGGGGTTGTTGTAGTTGCAGCACATTGTGCATAGAACACCACACTCAGTTGGGCCCCTTATTTGTTGAATCTGTTCCTAGACGACTACAAGGACGTGCAGGATTTGGGGACAAAATTTCATTATTCATGGATACTCATCCTGATAGCCTTGATCGGATGGAAGGAGCCAAAGTACTCATTCTTTGCCATTAGATCCAATCCCTACCACAGAGCGCAATACTTATCGCTGGGGTCTGCTTTAGACCCCAAGAACAGAAAGGTGAATGCAATCGCCAACACTTGGAGGGTGACACCGGAAGCAATCGCACAGTATCAGGGCATAATCAACTTCAAAGCCACTAGACATACGATGTGGATCTAGGCGTGGAAAGATCCTGGCAATCAATGGCTACAACTGGACTATTTTATCAAGGAGGTGGACATAGAGATGACCATTAAGGATTGGGATGATGACTGGAGGATTTCAATAATCAATTGAGAAATACCTGTAGAAATATAAGAGGAGGAGGAGGTAAGACAGGAACAGACATAGGACGAAGAGATAACAGTGCCCAAGAAACCAAGGACAGGTCAGAATGAGGCACAATAGAAAAAAGGGGGGACATCCAAGGCAGGTACCCAGGCGGGGAATAAGAACAAAACACATGTGCCACAGGTACAACAGAAACAGGTTGAGAAAATACAGGGAACTACATCAAGTGCTTACTCCACAGGAGCAAGGCCAGACTAAGAGGTCAATCATACAGAGGGGGGGTGCACGCAAGAAGGGGAAGGCACACAAAACGCCCCCAGAATATACGATCACCAAGGACGATGCAGACATGGTGGCCTAAATGATCCAAGATCACACAGTTGAGGATTTCGATAATGTTGTGTGCCAAAGGGACATAATTGAGGAAGAGATGGCATATATGTGACAACTCCTCAAGCATCTCGGAGAAGCACAGGCAGCCGACAATAGTGTAGGAATGGTCCCATCAACATCACAGATAGGAGGCGAAGCTGGATCAAGCGAGCAGGACAAGATCCAAACGACATCACAACCAAGCTCGACATTTCACGTCACACGCAACATGCTATGCATGAACGAAATCATGAGGAATACACCCCTAAAGGAATTGTCTCAAATATAGTTGGTATCGATGCAGATACCAACCAGGGCCTTGTATAAATTGCAAGTCAGCGTCACACAGGAGGTACAGTCTCACGCACGCACAGATGCAATGAAATTGCAGCAAGAAAAGGACAACCGGGACGAGTTGGAATTGGTACTTGAGCAGGCTAAGCTCAATACCAAAGACGAGAGAGACCGTGCAAATAAGCTGGAGAAGAAATCCAAAAGAGCACACAGATGACCGAACTCATAGTGATACAGAAGATCGATCAGATTTTCCAGACAATCAATCAATACAAAGAGGAGATCAGGCACCTCCAAGAGTAGCTCACGCATACCACTCCACGAGAGTTGAAGGAGCAGAGGAAGAAGGAGGCAATAATGCATATAAAGGAGATAGAGCGACAAGTCCACATGGCAACTGACTTGTTTGAGAAAGAAGCACAACTCTAGACGAAGTTGGAAGAGGATCAACAGGTCCAGCAGTGGGACAAGGAAGAAGAAAGGATAAGCGCAAATATCTAGGACCTCAAGCAGAGGCAGAAGACAAGGCCAATCATGGAGCGCATCAAAGGAGCACAGGATATGAAGAAACTGTAGGAAGAACTCATAGCTGTGCAGACACAGAAAAATGAGTGCCAGGATCAAATGGAAGCACTCCAGGAGCAGGCAACAAAGGTTATTGCACAAGCAGAGGAAGCAAAAACGAAGATGGCACAAAACCAGGCAGAGTGCGCAAGGATGGTCAGCGATGAGATTGCAATGCAGGTATTGGACACACTCAAGCAGAAGACCATGCAGACCCAAACACAAGCAATGGAGCTCATGGAGAAGTTCCAAGCGATCACAAGAGAGATCAATGAAGCACACCAAGGTTAGGTGGCTCCGGACAAGCCACATGTCAGTGTTGGGGGCCTGTTGGAAGCAGGACGAATCAGAAAGAAAGGTTATTTTGGGAAGAAAGGCATGCAAGAGGAAAGCAACAACTGGAAGGAAAAGCAGCATGCACACATGCATGGAAGACCTAACGAAGCTAGGGTTAGGGTTTTTGTAATACATTATAATGGTCGGTGAACCAAAAATATAAATAAGTAGTACTTAAGAGAGGAAGGGATATATATAAAGGAGGGATAATAGAGGGGAAGGCTAATAGGAGAGAGGCTAATAGAGAGAAGAGGGAAAAGAGAGGAAGAATATTGTAAGAATTGTACAAATCATTAAGTTGGTGAGCGAAGGAAGGAGGGAGATACTCGATCTTGAGGGTTAGATCGTAGATTGAGGAGCCTAGTGCAATCTAGTCAACCTCATAGGGATCAAGGACCCTGCTAAGGAGAGTGAGATCCAAGAATGTAAACATGCATGACATGATATCTTTCTAAACCATAATAAAATCCCGAGAGTCAGATTTTTGTGTACGTAGCCCAGGAGGGGGTGAACCATGGTAACATTGTGTTGTGGGATTGAATGAATGTGTCTTTGTGTCTGATTAGTTGATGAATGTAGAATGAATGAAGTGATTAAGTAGATCTGGTATTTTACATGCATGCATAGAATAAATGTTATAACAAGATGTTAAATGAACTAAATAAGGGTTGTGAAGTATAAGCACAGATCTCGCTCAATCTCAGGTTGCAAACGACTGAGTATTGCAACCACCCATAGAGCTATCTCGGGTGAGACTGTGCAGCGCACTCCATGTATTGTGTTGCCTTCTGGGTGACCAGAGGGGTCGATAGTCTTTAAGGGATTTTGTTGGGAAGCTTCTTGGTTATGAACCGGGGTCAACTTGTAATGGTAAATGGATAAAAGGGAATAGGAAAAACCAATAGTCCTTCTCTTGGATTCTTGTTGTTTGTTCATTTCCCTAGTCAAACTAGATTTCCATTTCTTTCTCTCTTATTACAAAACTTATTTAAGAACCATGGTTCACCTAGTGAGGTTAATAAATTGTAGGGCCTTTTTTTATTTGGTTGTTCATTATAAGTAAAAGGGATTAATAGGTTTAATGTTGGTTGTTCATTATTCACAAAGAATTAAGGGTAGCTATATTGCATCTCTCTCTCCCCTCTTTCATTTGGATTTTCTTTCATTTCTTGCAAGTAGTACTTAGCTCATCAAAGTGAAGGATGTTAATTAGCCCTAGTTACTTGATCTTTCCTTTGTTGATTTCACAGTAATTCATTTACTTACTATTCCAAATACCTAAGAGAACTCACCACTCATAAAGTAACCTACAACCCCATGCCTCACATAATAAACTCCCTTAATTTAATCAACCTAGAGGCCCAATTTCCCTCTTCCTTTCACCTTCTCTCTTAACCTTAGCTTTTCTAGTTTCACCCAAAAACTAGCTTGTGATTCCACTTCCCTTCCAAGCCCTAGAGTTGGGTCCTGTTCCTTGTGGTGATGTAGTTCGTCAATCTAACTAAGTGAGAAATTCTTTCAAAATTGAGTATGATCTACTTATGAAAAGGGTAATACACCTCTTGTTTTCAATATGAAGGCTAAGATCTCAAATAGTGAGGATCTATAAATTTCCAATAATATCTACTATAGATCACACTTAATAGGTGAAATAAGAAAAAATAAAATGTTCTTCATATTTGGACTTCTTATTACAAAATTTACATACACATTCATCACGAGGTATGCAATAATGACTTTCCATCCTCGATGAGTAGGGAAAACTAACCTCAATTACTTAACATGAAAGCAAAGATTATGATGGTGTTCCCCTAAAATAGCTCATAGTGATAATTTAGCATCATTCTCAATTTAGAGATAAGTGATGTACTATTTATGAGGTTTAGGAGAAAGTGGTTTCCTTGTGAAATTTAAGTAGGAGAAAGTGGTTTCCTTGTGAAATCCAAGTATAGTTTATGTATTATCTATAATCCTCCTCCATAATTGTTTTATGAATCTCTCTTTTAAATACTTTATGACCAAGAATAGAGAGAGTGGAAAAAAATGTTTTATGAAGTTTAGGAGAAAGTAGGTTCCTAGTGAAATCCAAGTAGAGTGGACAAAATTGTTTTATGAAGTTTAGGAGAAAGTAAGTTCCTTGTGAAATCAAAGTATAGTTTATGTATGCTCTATAAACCTCCTCCATAATTGTTTTATGGATCTCTCTTATAAGTCTCTTTTAAATACTTTATAATAAAAAAATAAAGAATAGACAAAATCGTTAATAATTAGGTCACAAAGAGTGAAAAAGAATTATAACATTTGCATACCAAGAATGTTGGTAAACATGTTTAACTAGATACATAAATCATTGAAGTAGAAGAAAAAGAAACACATGCTTACCAAAACCACAACGTAATCCACTATGTAAACTCTCTTTCAAAAACATAGTCTGAAAAATATACTTCATAAAACCTTGAAAACTTTTATGAGAATTTAGGAGAAAGTAGGTTCCTTGTGAAATCAAAGTATAGTTTATGTATGCTCTATAAACCTTCTCCATAATAGTTTTATGGATCTCTCTTCTAAGCCTCTTTTAAATACTTTATAATATAGATAATAGACAAAATCATTAATATTTAGGTCATAAAAAGTAAAAAAATATTATAACATTTGCATACCAAGAATGTTGGTAAGCATGTTTATAGATCATTGAAGTAGAAGAAAAAGAAACTCATGCTTACCAAAACCACAACATCATCCACTATTTAGGCCATTAAAAGTGAAAAAATATTATAACATTTGCATACCAAGAATGTTGGTAAGCATGTTTATAGATCATTGAAGTAGAAGAAAAAGAAACACATGCTTACCAAAACCACAACATCATCCACTATGTAAACTCTCTTTCAAAAACATAGTCTGGCAAATATACTTCATAAAACCTTGAAAACCTTATGGTTCTCACGTGCCTACTTGTCACTTCAAAATTAAAGAAAAGTCTACATGGTAAATAATTGTTGCCTACCAAAATCAAAATCATGGGAACCAAGTAATAAAGTTGATGCAACTAGGTAATAATGCTAAATATCACCTTATTACAAAAGGATAAACCTCAAATAATTGTTGCCTACCAAAATCAAAATCATGGGAACCAAGTAATAAAGTTGATGCAACTAGGTAATAATGCTAAATATCACCTTATAACAAAAGGATAAACCTCAACTTTGCAGGTATAATAACATAAAGGTTCGTATCTTAACTCTAATAAATTTAGATAGCATCTAAATAAACCACCTCACCTTTGCAAGTGTAATAACATAAATGTTTATATCTTAATTCTAATAAATTTAGATAGCATCGAAATAAACCTTTTTGTTTCTGGAAAAAAGGTAAGACAGAAATACTCCATTCAAATAAATTTAAGTGATTTTTATAATTGGTTGAGTTTGTCCCAATCTATATATATATATTTATTAAAGAATAAACTTTTTATTTAAAAACATCCTTAAAACAAAAAAAACTTCAAAATTATAAATATATATTTTTTGTAATTCTAATTCAAGCATATAAATTTTAATATAAAACATTATATTATATTTAATATATTTTTTATTTTATATATAATAAATTATTTAATAAAAAAAATTATTTTTGAAAAAAATAAAAATAAAAACAAATAATATAATATATATGTGTGATAAA
Source organism: Picea engelmannii (assembly GCA_009831015.1). Classification (NCBI taxonomy): domain Eukaryota; kingdom Viridiplantae; phylum Streptophyta; class Pinopsida; order Pinales; family Pinaceae; genus Picea; species Picea engelmannii. The sequence continues at coordinate 156,495 of ML793971.1, read as the reverse complement.
TAAATAAAAACAAAATATATATTTTTTTAATTCTAATGGAATGATCATATAAACGTCTAATAAATAATATTTTATTATATTTAATATATATTTTTATTTTATATATAATAAATGGTTTGATAAAAAAATAAAAAAATAATATTTCATTATATTTTTATTTTATATATAATAAATGATTTGATAAAAAATATTTATTTAAAAAAAAAAACTAAAAACAAATAATATTTATTTGATAAATAATAAAAACAAAGGATGCTCGAGTTTTTTTAAAAATAAGCCGTAACCGACTAACCAACTCTGTCGCTGCTCCTTTCACTCAGCCCAAACTTGGCTAGCCCCAATCTTACTTGAATTGTTAAAATTAGGTTGCAATCAAGGTAAAGGAT
>ML793971.1:117125-140555 GCA_009831015.1 Picea engelmannii | reverse complement strand
ATATATAATTTCTAATACAAATATTTGATAATTAATTTGGTTAAAGTTAATCAATAATCTACACTTGCATTTTTTATCATAACCCTCCACCAATATGAATATTTTATTATGAGTCTTCATCATGGTATTATGTTTTGTATAATGTCTCTCCCATCCCCACCTATGGGGTGGGGGAGACATTATTCAAAACATTATAGGTGGGGTGGAGGGAGACATTATGCAAAACATATGGTGGGGTGTGGGGTGACATTGTGCAAAACATCATAGGTGGAGTTGTGAAGGGACATTGTGCAAAAATCATAAGTGAGGTTGGGGGAGACATTATACAAAACATATGAAGTTTTCCACTATGAGAACTATGGATATTTTACTATAACATTTCATTATTAGGAATATTTTATTATAACCCTCCACTAATATGAAATAGCATGGAACTATGAATATTTTATTATAACCATCCATTATAACTCTAGAGGAGAAAAACTTATAAAAGCCTTTACAAATCCCAACACTCAATAGGATGGAAACACCTACCTTCTCAAGAAACTGAAACTTGAGAGAATTAATTTATTACATTAGGGAAATGGATAATTCTTTCAATTTGAGCAAATGGAAGACCTTCACGGAGTGAAGCTTTCATGCACCATCCTAAAAGGTTATCCATCCATATGGCGGGACAATTTTCAATTAAACGAGAAGAGAAGATGCAAGGAGAAATTAGGGATTCGGATATGATGGTTGCTAATTGAAAGGTAAATTACTACATGTGGACTACTTGTTGAATCTATTTTTAATTTTACAAGATTCTAGTGAAATGATGATGAACAAATACATCCAGAATTTTTATAATTTGTTCATTTTATATATGGGAAAAGTGATTAAGTTGATGAGACTATTTCTAGATACATCAATGGTATTAGATATGCTATCTTATATTAGTTGAGAATTCAATTTGTAAAAAAAAACATACTTTTTTGCGTGAAAGGTTAAATAGAAGTTGTCAAGAAAATCACAAAGTTTGTAAGGCAAAGGAACTAAAAATAGATTCTGGAAGAGGACATACAAATGGAAGTAAAGTAGAAGACATCATCACACTGTTGTGAGTGAAAGCTCCAAAGGATTATGAAGTTCCTAGAGGCCAATGATCTCCTAGAGGAAGAGGAGGAGAAAGATTTAATGGAACATGCTTCAATTGTGAATAAAAGCCAAGAGATAGATACATTGATGATCTTAGATATGCTATCCAAAATGAGCCTAAGATGGTGAAAATTCGATTTGTAGTGGAGGCGTACCAACTTGCGTGATTAGAAAAGAGAATTTGTTGAGAAATCAATAAAGTTCACAAGGAAAAGTAACACAAGGTTGAGGCAAAATCATTTCTAGTAGAGGATGGACAAGTGGAAGTAAGTTAGAGGACACCAACATGAGTGTTTTGGGTCAAAGCTTTAGAGGCAATTATGAAAGCCCTATAGGCTAAAGATCTCTTACAGGAGGAGGATTCAATGGAACATGCTTCAATTGTGAATCAAATCAAGGGATAGATACATTGATGATCTTAGATATGCTATCAAAACAACAAATAGCTTAAGATTATCTTTATACCTCACTTATAATTGAAATCAATCAATTTGCTTTGTGTAAAAAATAACAATTAAATGAAAGTGAGAACACAAGTTTCTAATTGAAATTATTTTTCTTTATATTCAAAGTTAACAAATCAAACTTATCAATCAAATAAAGATGTACATATTTTACTGTAAGGATAACTGTTCGTTCACGCTAAATTACTACAGTCATGATGTTCACAAAGGAGTTATTGCTCTGAAACTGGTTACAGTGTATCTGGGATTGTGGCCATACAAATTGGAAAACAAAATTATTAGCAGAGAGCTTACAATGATTTCTGCTATGACGCGAGGTTGTCTCAACGGCTTGAGCAGAAAAGCCAGCGTTCTGGTGACGAAAAGCACAATACAGATCTGCATTACGAACAGCGGGAACGCAAAATCCATGGGATTATCGCCTTGCCATTCTCCGTTGGACGTTGCCTTCATCAGGTTTACACAGCTCTGGGGGGTCTCGTTCGCCGTGGCTGCAGCTCTGTTCACAACAACAGCCTCCATGATTTTCTTCCCACCGAAGACCTTACAACCTTCGTGAAATAACGATCGAGGCACCGCCGCTCCCACTGACAACTCCAAAAAGAAGAAGAATAATCAGTAGTGGGATTGAGGTTTTACCGATCAATATACACCTGTAATATAAATCTTCAATCCCGCCGCCACACATCTTGATTTAGCATATTCCCGCGGCCATCACACATTGCTTTCCATTCTGTGGGGATTCGCAAGTGGAGTCCCATTTCATACCAGAACAGAACAAATGAAAAAGGATTTCTATTAATATTCGAAATTTAAAGGCATCCCGAGTTATCTTTGGCGATCTCTGGCGATCTCAATATTCTATAATCCAGGTTTCGTAACCAACTGATAAAAATAAATTATACTGTATGTTGGGCTCAGGTTTGGTAACCTTAAAAAGGCAATTTCAATTGATAAAAAGGAAATATACTATGTTGGGCTCAATCTTAAAGGGACCCAAGCATCCCATGAGATGTTACCTTCCCTGAACCCAAAGGACGATATATTACCTCTTAAGCAAATATATAGAAATCTGTTTGACTTTTATGGCTGAGTATCAACATTTGGCCATTCTCCTTACAGTGATTTTTATGGTTGTAAATGAACAGTTGGACCATATTGTGATCATTATGGCTGTAAATGAACATTTGGAATTTTCTTGGAAGCATGAGATTCTGAAACTGATTAGACCGCAGGGCCGCATATTTAGATATTTTATGTAATCATGAATATTGGATCTGAGGATTTACAGGAACTAATGGTCAAATCAATTGCACAAGACATCTTATGAATAGTTGGCCATGCGTTAAAATAGCGTGCATAGTAAGCTATGGCGAGGAGTTTTACTACTNAGATATTTTATGTAATCATGAATATTGGATCTGAGGATTTACAGGAACTAATGGTCAAATCAATTGCACAAGACATCTTATGAATAGTTGGCCATGCGTTAAAATAGCGTGCATAGTAAGCTATGGCGAGGAGTTTTACTACTTCTATTCAAGCACACCTCATTCCGCGCTGAGCCATCACAACAACAGTTTTTGGAGCACATTAAATGCTCAATACCTTTAGCATCAAAGGCTGAGTACCCTGGAGCACATTTGTTAAAAAAAGGGAGTAGGTTAATTCGGGAGCTTTCATGTATTTCAAAATCTTATTCTCGATTTTGCCTCATTAAGCACATCTATTCACAATGGGCAGATTTAATAGGGGTTTAGTGCTTAATAAGTTTTCTATGGACAGGATTAAATATGGCTGGAATATTCTTAGTAGTCACACAAAATAAATGGCTGTGATTTCAATCATTAACTTCCTAGCTATTATAAAGACATCCGTTTATGTGTTTACTTTTTTACATTTACCTAATCATATTTAAAAATTACTTTGATAGCTAACTGATTGCCAGTAAGTGATTAACAGAAATTAAAATATTAACACCAAATAAATGAAGCTCAACCGTTTATTTGTTAATCAATAATAAAATTTAATATATTCTTTTAAGAATTTTATTCAGCCTTTCGACGTTCACCAGCAGCTATTTAACTGCTATGCTAGTTTTAAACCAACCTTATTACTCAGAAAATCAACCAAAGTTTTGGATAGTCCAAAAATTTAAAACTCATTCTGAAAAAAGATTACCCCCAAAATTAACCTACTCCGCTTAAAAAAGTACACTAATAACAATTGCATAGTAAAACCAACGATGAAAAACATTCCAAAACCAAAATGATTCGAATTATCAGCATTAAATGCTGAGTATCGAAGGCATTAAATGCTAAGTACCTTGGAGCACATTTGTTAAAAATATACACTAACAGTTTGCATAGTATAACCAATGATGAAAAACATTCCAAAATTAGAATGATTCGAATGGTCAACCTAACAATGAGACACAAGGTGATAGTGAAGAGTATCCTTTTTAAATATAAAATATATATAACTTTTTCTAAACATATTCCTCACTTTGTGAGTTTTTTAAATGCTCCTCTTATCTTGCATAAAGATTTAATCACTTTGTGATTTTTTTAAACGCTTCTCTTATCTTGCATAAAGATTTAATTATTAAATTATTAGGAAATATATATTAAAATATACGAACATTAAAACTTATTATAGTTTATATTTACATAATAAGTGAGAGTTATCTACATGGAATTCTCATTTTAATACTCACATACATTTATTCATTTGGAGGTAATGTGGTGTGATGTATTGTTGTTCTTTTGCTATTCACGATTCATCTGGAGGTAATGTGGTGTGATGCATTGCTATTCTTTTGCTATACACAGCTCATTTATTGATGGCATTGGTATCTTTCATTCTTCTTTTAGGTTGTGTTAACATAAGGATCTGCAAACTGTTTCTTAAGAATTAGACAAAAATTGAGGTTTACCCTCAAGAGCATTATGGTGTAAATCATGTGGCATTCTACCCATGATTTCCATAGGGAAAAAGAAAAGATTGGAGGCCTAAACAGCTCAAGCACCGTCTCTCCACCTATCACATCTCCCTTCATGATGCCTCCTCTCACCTCCCGACACCTGTCCCACTCACATTCCACTTTCCCTTGCCACCACAACCTCGTCCCAGCCTCCACTCCCCCAATCGATTCCTTCCACACGGTCGTCACTCACTCATTGGGTCATGCAAGTTTTCGCCAAGCACCTCGCTCCACATCACCCCTGCGCATACGCTATCAGACTGCCACCTGCAAAGCTCGCATTGGTCACAGACAAAGACCATTCATGGCCTCAAGGCATCAGGATGGACTCGCAGAAGTCATTGGCACCATCTAAGAACAGTTATGGGCGTCAGGCCCAATCCTAATCCCAATGAAGAAAGTTATTGAAGATTGTGGGCAACAGTTGAGACCTTACCTCATCCCATAAATGGAAAACATTGCAGAGAGCAGCCATGAAGGCACACTTATGATCTGAAGCTTCCTTATGGGCAATTTTTCCTGTAAACAACATAACTATGCTTGGCTCGCATCTGACATAATGAGGTCTGCACAACCTGATATAGTGGGCACCGACTGAAGGCTTTGAAGGCAGTGATCTGATCACATTCCTGGTGGTTGCAACATTTTCGTATATATAGGCAGTTTTGATATTTTGTTGAGGTCGAATGGTTGAGCTAGGCTCCCTGCTATTGTAATATTTTGATTGAGAACAACTGGTTCTCTGGTTATGTATTTGTTTTTGAGACATCTTGGTTAATCTAAGTCAGATTTCTTACTCCATCTTATTTTCCTCTAATACTGAGAGAGTTCATGTTTGATTGATTCACATGGATTGTTGTAACTGTATTATGATAAATGTTTGATTATAGTAGTGTTATGATTTCTTTCAGCTTCCTTGAAATTTGAATCCAAGAGGACCTTGTGTTTAAGTTTTTCCTCCTTAGGCTGCTGGAAAATCCGATGCTCATAGCGGACCTCTACACCTTTCTCACTAAATCTTCCTCCTACTCACCCTTACTCCAACTTACTGTCAGAAGTTGATTCAAGACCTCAATGGCTGGTGCATGCTAGTCCAAATTTCTGAGTTAGAACACTATTATTATTGAGTTTTCTCCATTTGACCACTCAAAACTCAATTACCTGTGACATATAAACTAATGGGTACTGGGATTACCTTCAATGTAATTTGAAGGTGACTTCTAGTGCTAACAGGTTGGATTACTCTCCTTTGAGTAATCTTACATTAGCCTAGATGTGCAACCTTCTTAGGAAATCTAGCACTTATGTAGGGTCCCCTATCATCCCCCTCTTGTCTTTGGCCTGTGGTTATTTGTTCGACTCTACTAGACCCTTTGGGGCATCGATTTGGGACACTCTCACACTAGTCGAGATTTGTCTTGGGCTCCATGCCCTTGATTTGGTCCATAGTTAGTTCAAGTGCTTCATTTTGGGTCCTTAACAACCCAAATTCATTTGGGTATGACTAATAGGGGTCCAATGGGTCAAAAATTCCTTGCTCCTTTCCTCATATTTTGGCATCAAGTGAACCATGACTTTGATAAGTCATACTACAATTGTGAGTCATGGCTTGCAGAACACAATATGCATTTCATAGGAATTACCCATGGTACATGGCTCAAACTTCTAATTCATGGTCAAAACCCATGGTACACTTCCAAAAAAAGACACACTTTGCCCAATGGTTAAATTAATGTTCACTTTTTGGTGAAAACACGAAGATGGGTAACACATTTTGGAATGGGACTCAGTGAGGCATTGTAATTTTTAGTTTTTTGGCCAAGGAAAAAGTAAATGAAATATCATGCTTGAGAGTTAAATAACTTTAAGATGAAATACTTTAAACTTTTTCCACTAAGAATTTTCCCGAGGTTAACATTTTATCGACAAAGAATTTGGGAGGATTAAATAAAACTATTGGTTGGGAGATGAAGCTCTTAGATGTGAGTTTTAATTCTATCCAAGATTTAAAACTCTCAGAAAAGATTCTTGATCAAGATTTTGGATTTTGTATAAGATAATATTTTAAACTCTTAGCCGAGAATCTTCTAAACTCTCATTTGAGAGTTTCCATGTCATAAAAAATGAAATAACAATTAACTACAACTAATTATTCCATATTTTGGTCGAGAGTTTGAGACTAGCAAGCTTGGAAAGGACCCTCGTGTGCCTCCAACTTCATCCAAACACAATTCACCATAATATGTTGGAATTTTTTTGGTTGATTTTTGTGTGTGTTTTGTTTCCTATTTTACAAAAATTTTCAATGTCTTTCCATCATTTAGGTTTAAAACAAAAACCTTAAACATAACCTAATAAACCAATACCCCTAAATATAAAAGACAAGGAAATCACAACCCTAAAATTGAAACCTTAACACTATAACCTAAAAAACTAAAAATGTCCAAAACTATTGTCATTTTTAGTAGTAGAATTTTATGTATTTTATATTCTATTTTTTTTTCTAGATACATTGACATGCATAAATGTTGTTGAATTTCTTTTAATCCTTGGCTAACGTTTGAAGGATTTAAAAAAAAAAAAAGTTCTATGAGAGAATTAGCATAGAAATTTCACCTAAACATCTTATACATGTAAATCAAGCTTCAATAAACACAGTCCTTTTGAAATTTACCTTGCCTTTATTATTTCTCTTAGTAATGTAAAAATCATGATTGTAAGAGCTCACGATCATTAATGCCATAATAACTCTATCAGGAGGACAAGGAGTCAATGGTTATTAAATTTTAGAGAGCTCGTTGACAAGATGAGGAAATCCTTTTATGAAACCTAAAATGTACAAGAAGTTCCATGATCAACATGGGTTCCTTCTCACATCCAAGGTTTGTGACTAAGTATGGTTTCACATACAAAAGGAGATATCACTAGGCTTGCACTGGTTAAATATGGTCCATATTATCCCTTATTGTAAATAATTTAGTCATATTATACATTCCTTCATAACCCATCGTAAATCTAGTTTTCAATGCTAATCTATTCAAGACATGTATCCCAACTCTACTAGAACCACCAAATCACTTTCCAAAACAAGAAGTTGATTTGGATCCAAGGTATATTGCACCACTTACTTCTAAACAAATTATCACAACTCATACAAAGCACATGACCTCTTAGCAACAATATCATTTTTTGAGTGGCCAAAGCTAGGTGACATGGTATAATTTAAAGAATAGGTGAAGATGTGCATCTTTCTCAATAACATGTTGAAGCAAAGGAAACCATTACCCTCCAAGAAAACACTGATTCAAGATACAAACATGTTAGTTAATGAACCCGGGTTTTCTTCAAAGTAGTCATAAGATAATTTATTTATCAATGTATCGAATAAACCAATTATTAACTCCCCACTCCCATGCATCACACCATTCATAGATTTAATTTGTGAAAGATAGGACAACTTCCAGGTTTACCAATCACTTTGCTTAAGCCATTCATGCAATCCAAGACACTTGGAATTTTTCATTAGTAACAATACTCATTCAATTGGATGATCATATATCCTCTATGTCATTCCTTTTCATGCATTTTCCCTAGGGCATAAGGAGTGAAGAATCACTAATATCTAGGTAAGTTGATGCAATATAGTTGCTTTCTTTATAGTTTAAACTATAATGCTTTGCATTTTTTCTGACTACCTAAGTGGATGTCTAATCATTAGAGACTTTTAAACTTTGTAGCATCATCATCCCTATAAGTAACATGTATCTCTTCATTCCCTATGATTTAATTGTATCAATGGGGAAAATTTAAGAGAAAATATTGAACTTTGTCACACAATCATTTATTTTGATAACATGTACATAGGTACCAAGTAGTAGACTTGGGCACATCAAATTTTTTTTTAGAGGATTTCCAAGATCTATGTGAATTAGCACAAATCTAGGCCATTTTGCACAATTTAGTTTACATGTTTATTGGCTTTAAAGATTTCCCTTTTTTGATATGTTTTTGGGTTTATAATGACAAATTCCCTTCAACATACAAAGATACTCCATGATATGAAGTCCCCGTTAGACTTCAAACCATTTGGGATAAGAGTCTCATATGGATTCGGGCCTGGCATCCATTACTAGTATGAGGGGGGATGAGTGATTAATGGAATAAGGAAATGAAGTGTGTGAAAGTATTAGCTATGATAAATGAAAAAAAATCTAATCTAATCTAACCTATCCTAGCTATGAGCAATGTGTGTGTGTGTGTGTGATCAATCCCTACATATGACCCCTACATAATTAGCTATTATAGGACAAGGATCAATACCAAATATTCATGATTAAATGCATGCACAAAGAAGTCTAATACAATAAATCACTCATAGCTATCTATCCATTTATCTCAGAATATTAATAATAAAGAAGAAAACATATTGTAAGAGATGCAACATTCACATAAGAAAAGTATACAATTGAATAACGTAACCTTATAGCATCACATTAACTAAAAGTCCACTAGAAGCAGTTCAGAGTAAACAGTCACCGGTTAAATGTTTCCTCTCCATCAAAATGGCCTCGAGGGTTTCTTGTTATTAAAATATCAGAAAAATAGTTCTCCAAAATTACATAATCAAAGATCCCCTTCTAAGTGGGTGCTCTTTGGCTTATATAGTTGAATTTGGTAATTGTTTCTTAGTTACAAACTCTTGATCTTCCTTATTCTATTTCTTTTACTTTTCAAAAATAAAACTGAAATTTACAAATTCAAATTTATTTCATGATTACCCTTTGTCCTTGTCTCTAATATATGTTTCCCACACTTCATGATAATCTAAAATTGATATTATTATATGGAACAACAAATATTCTAAAGTAACTTCACGGGTTGCTGAGTTTTGAAATAGGGTTTTCATGTCCCTTTTTAGGGTATCCAAGAAAGATTGAATTAGACTTTGAGATTTTGTTGGATTTATTAGATGTTCATTCATCAAGGCATTGGGTACCCTTTGTGGGATTCCAGTAGCCATCTCTCTAGAGCGCATGGCCTCCTCCATTTCTACCTATATTTGTTCATATGGCTTGGGTTGACCCAATTCACCAATTTGGGGCAAGTGGCATTTGATTGACAATATGATGGTTGCTTTGTGGAGCTTTGCGCATATACCAAGGGAATTATTCAAATCCATTTCTATCTTTTCTCTTGTTTGCTAACAGTTAGAAAGAGCATCGTAATTCACATTTTTTTCTTAGTTAGTCATTCTTGGAAGGAATTTGGGGGCATCTGGGTTGTACTCTGTCCATTTTTTCATCTCGTCCAAGATTGTTCTTATCCCAACAAAATCAATGTTTTTGGTCTTGGTTTTGTCTAGTTGTCCTAGGATTTGAGAAACCTTCTTCTAAACCTCCTGCACCCCAGTTTTCCTAGGAAAGTTATGGAGTTCTTTCCTTACCTCTTCGACACTTATCCTGAAATCCTGGATGTTGGTTTTGTCACCATTGTAGAATTGTACTTCTTCTTGTAGGGTCCTAATTGTTTCCTTATATTCTTCGACCTCTTGTATTATTTCCTTAAGTTTTTGTTTAGACTCTTAAGTAAATTCCATGCCAACTTAAACGATGGCGAAGGGATCATCTGAGATATTCTCAACCACAACTTTCCGGGGATAATTTTAAGGATGGAAATTTATTTTGAAATGTAGAAACCTTAGCGAATCTTACTGGTCCTTTATATGCCAACTATAAATTTCTGGCAATATTTTTGTTAAAATATTCAAATTTCTAAGGATTTTATATAGTTTTTATAAAATTTTGGCGATTTTTTAGGTAAAATAATTTTTTCCTATAGAATTTGGGCAAATAATTTTTAGAATGGCGAATCGTTTTTTGGAAAAATCATGGAAAATTATCCCATGGGAGAAATTTATCCCCGGAAATATTCCCTACAACTTTCTCTATGGTGATTGAAAGAAGGGAAACCCTTGAGACATACAATCTTCTAATGCTCTACTAGACAATATTTCTTGAATCTTTATCAAATTTGAAGGAGTTTAGATTTGCCACTTTTTGGGCCTTGGACAATGTGAATGCCCCTAATCCCAATTATCCTAATGGAAAGTTCATTCTAGTTAGAGGGGCGCCTAAGGATGTTCTTGGTATGTTGATTCCCATTGGATTTGTGTCATGTGCCTCCCTCTTCTTGTGATTTTTTTGTCTTCTTATTTTCTCCTCATCTCTTTTGTTGAGCACACACTTACATTGAGAGGGGGCGTTGAATTAGTATAAGATTTTTTTTTTACTTTTTCAAACATCCATCAACCACAATAAAATAATCACATATTAACTATGGAACATGGAACATGGAACACAAGATTTACATGGAAACCCTTTCGGGAGAAAACTACGAAACATTTCTTTATAATTCTTTGTGGGCATCAATCTATTGTTACAAACATTTGCAGGCACCAATCCCCACTGATAAAAATCCTGGTAGGCACCAACCTACTCTTACATATCTTTGTATACACCAATCTACCAAAGACACCAATCCCCACCGCTAAGCACCAAATTAGAAAGAGACAACAATCTCTTTCATATTTAATTAGACACCAATCCCCACCGTTAAGAACCAACTTAGCAAGAGACACCAATCTATGAGTTGCACCAACCTTCACTGAATCTACTTACTATTTATGACTTCACCAAGTCTGGTTGTTGCTCCTGCATTTACTAGGTCTACCCACTAATTCTTCCTTCTCTAGGTATACTCACTACTTCTGCCTTTACTAGGTCTAATCAAAATTTGAATTTCCAAATGGTAACTTTCCCAAAGCTTGTTGTTTTGGGACTCTTCCCAAGAAAAAACTTGTACACCATGCCATGTATCCAATTTTTCAAATATGATTCTGAAACTTTTACCTAAGGTGCTTCTATATGTCTCTTATGTCTCTACAAAATCTCAAGTTCTAAAACATCCTAGAAAATAAGTTATAGAAAAAGTGCCAAGTTGACTTTTTTGAAACCGATTTCAGTAGCATTCAAGAACCCTAATTTCCAAAGAGCATATCTATGAAAGTGTAGAGAACTAGAATATGATATTTTTACCACATGTACACCAATATATCACCTCTGTCTCTAAAAACTATCAGGGTCTGGAACATCCTAGCAACTAAGTTATAGCAAAGTTCCAAGATGTCCCGCTTGAAACTAATTTCAGGAGCATTCATGAACCCTAACTTCCACAGACCATATATCCAAAATTGTAGAGAAAAATAATACAATATTTTTACCACATGTACACCAAGATCTCTCCTCTGTCTTTGATAAATATCATGGTTTGAAACATCACAAAAAATAAGTTATAGATAAAGTGCCAAGATGACCTGTTTGAAACTGATTTCAAGAGAATTCAGGAACCCTAACTTCCACAGGTCATATCTTTGAAAGTATAGCGAACCAAAATATTGTATTCTTACCACATGTACACCATGATATCTCCTCATTATTTGCGAAATATTAGGTTCTAAAACATCACAAAAAATAATTTATAGTGAAAGTGCCAAGATGGCATGTTTGAAACTAATTTAAGGAGCATTCGGGGATCCTAAATTTTGCAAGGCATATCTCCAAAAGTATAGTGAAGCAGAATATGATATTTTTATCACATGTACACCAAGATATCTCCTCTATCTATAAAAATTTCAGGGTGTGAAACGTCCTATAAAATAAGTTATCGTGAAAATGCTAAGATGACCTGAAACTAATTTCACAATTCAATCTTTGCTAATCCATTTTTCACACACTAACTTTCTCTCAACTCTTTCTTTTTTTATACTTTCTCATAACCCTTCATGAAGGGATGCACCTTAATTAAATAATTGATTCCCAATACCATGGGAAAATACCCCAATTATCATGGGAAAATACCCCAAACCCATGGGTTTGAAACCACCATTTCACTTTTTAATTTTTCACATGCACCCCTTTTTTAATATTTCACATGCACCCCTTTTTTAATATACTTGTGGACACATATATGTAAGTTAATATTGGAAATGGTGTGCGTATTTTAATTCCATAATATGACATTAATGACATCATCAATCCTTTGGCATCAATGAAAATAATTCCAACAATCTCCCCATTTGTCATTGATGGAAATCCTGCAATGAAACACATAGTCCACCATGCATAGAAAGAATTATCCCCTTGTCTGCAACTCTCCTAGGAATAAAGAGAATTCTCCCCCTGTCTACAACTCTCCCCCTTTGAAATCAATGGAAAAGGGATGCTCCCCCTGAAATTGTGCTTCTCCTTAAGTAATCAGTTGAAACTCCAGTCGACTTTCACGTGAGGTCAATCCTCAATCGACCACTTCCAAGGAAATCATCGGTAAGTAAGAGGAATGTTGCATGACTATACGAATGATGATACAAAATGATATGAAGTCCTTAAACATCTAGTCAAATGATTCCACAACCATCCATCAATCCAACCACAATATATCCTAGTAGGAAACACATAGTCCATAATTATGTCTTTCATGTCTCTTTTACAAAGATATAAAAGCAAGATTGTAATTCCTTTGATTTTTATGGTGAGGATGATGATAGAGCACATATTTTCACGCTAGTTGATCAAAGGAAGTAGGCACAGGGTTAGGTTTACTTACATGATTAGAACAACCTGCCATATTTGATCCAGATTATATTGAGAAGGACACGAAGGTAGAGATATGACAAGGAAACACATAGAGACATTGCATGAAACACATTAATACAATTAAACTCAGATTCTATTAATGACTATCTTGAATACAAAAGACTGTAAAATGCAAAGAACACAAGCTATCTAGAATGGTGGTAGCTTATCCCTGAAGAGAGAGATTTGTCAATGACTCTCATTCACAAGAAGATAATTACAAAGAGTCCAAAAAAGGTCTTTTAACATAAATCATCAATGAGAAAACCCTAAACATCCAAAACCCTAACCCTAGAAGATAGAATTCCAAAAGGTGTTGGAATATTCACCAATATTGAGAGGGGGGTGAATCAATGTTGAGTACTTTTTACCACCTTTAATCAAAATATGTAATCATCAAATTTATCGATCAATTATCACTTATGATTGCATTCAATATATCATAAATATATAACCAGAAATAATGCATCACATCATATCCACAGATACACAATACACCATAGTTTTATGTGGAAACCCAAATGGGAGAAAACCATGCAATGCTTTCTTATATATCAAAATATCAAATTCATAGGAAGCACCAACTTCCAAATTCTCCAACACAAACCAGAAGGAGGCTCCAACCCCCTGTTTACAAGCTCCAACCTAAAGGAAGCTACAACTACTTGAATTCTCCATCTCTAATTGGAAGGAAGCTCCAACCCCCTGATTTACAGGCTCCAAGATGAATGAAGCTCCAACTCCTTATATTATCCAGCTCCAACTGGAAGGAGGCTATGAACCCCTGATTTAGAGGCTCCAACCTGAAGGAATATCCAACTCCCTATATTCTCTGGCTCCCACTGGAAGGAGGCTAAGACCCCTTTTCCTTGCCCCTTCCTTTTGCCATTAAATATAAGTGTAGACTCAACCTATCACCGAAACTGTCATTGATAATCAACATGTCATTATAATCAACCTATCATCCAACCTATCATTGTCCCTATTACTATCACTGTCACTTCCATTGTCATTGTCATTGTCACTATATCTATCAATGATATTGATATCTCATCATCAACTATAACCCGATCCACTCACATAGATCATATACCAAGGCCATAATCAAAATGTGCATCAAACCATATGCTAAGTTATGTGTTCCATAGCATCCATGTGACAAGAATTTTCATATCCATAAACTATGTGCCAAGATATGCCTCAAACATGTGCCATAACATCCATCAACCATGTACTAAAGCATGTACCATAACATCCATCAACCATGTACTAAGATATGTACCATAACATCCATCAACCATGTACCAAGATGTGCCTCAAATATGTAAACATATACCAAAGTACATCTCAAACTATGTGTCTAATATCCAAGATGCTCCTCAAACCATATACCAAAAGCATGCCTTAAGCATGTGCCAAACCATCCAAGATATGCATTAAGAATATACCATAACCATAAAAATAGAACACGTAGAAAACATACCTTTAGTCATGTAGAAACATATTGTATGTGATCATAGACCTGTAGACCTTCCTCAACTTCTACAACAAAAGGACATCATCTTCAATTGACTTTACTTCAGTCTCGCGAGAATAGTTTTTGGATTAGTCGCAAAACCTAACTTTCAACAAGCATAAATTCATACCTATAATGAATAAATTTATGAAACTTGCACCCAATATTCTTCAATATCCTCTCTGAAATTCCTCAAAGTTTCACTCCTTGAATCATCCCTAAAAAGGAGTTATAGATAAAATGGCATACCTTGTTGAATTCTGGTCTATTCCGGAGAACAAAATTGTAGAGCATTCAACGTGTTGAATATTTGATATATGGTTCTGAAACTCACACACAACATACTAAGAATTGTATTATTTTCAATTTAATTGATGTCACATAATTTGGATCCTCTATGAAGAAGTTATGACTGTTTTTCTTAGAACACCTTTTTGAGACTAGTTTCAGGACTAGTCAAAAACTCTATCTTCCATAGAGTGTATCTCCAAAAATAAAATTACCCATAAGTTGAAATGTTTACCACAAGTACCCTGATATGTATTCTAAATAGCCTCCAAGTTTCACTATCTGAATCATTGTAGAAAACAAGTTATAGGAAAATGGTAAGATGACCTTTAAATAACATACCTTAGAACACATCATCACAAGACTTCATCCTCCCTTGGAATTTCTCCCTTCTTCACTTCATATTCCCTATGAAATTCACCTTATATCTCCTTGTTTATCTCAGATAAAAATTACTTGAGTTTATGTAACAAATGAACTCCTAGGTGGCTTATTTATACTAGATCTGGCACCCTCTTTTTAGGGCCGACTTGACCCAAATATTTTTAAATGATTATTCCATTGGGGCCGACTTTACCAACAATATCCTTAATATTTATTTTAATATTCATTTCAATGGGGACGACTTGTAACTTATTTTTTGTAATTTTTTTTTTTTTTAATTAATTTGGGGCCGACTTGTCACTTCTTTTTACATCTATTTACAACTTCTTAACCATACTTCGAGGCTTCCATATTCAAAAGGGAATATCTCCTCAACCGTGAGGAACTACGTGGTGTACCACCTACCGTTGGAAACAACATGACGAATACTATCCATATATGAGAGATTTAAATGCATTATTAGAGTCCACCATCCTCTTTTTCCTCAAACAACTTTAGACTTCATGACCACATCTCTGGGCTTCTTGTAGATTTCTTCAAAGCGTCTTCACATGAGGGCCATGCTTAAAGCTATACCATAAGGGGACCACTTTAGAGACTTCTTCAATTATTCCCATTACTTCTAGATTCTTTTAGAATTCTTTAAAGTTGCCATCAATGAAAATCAATTTTCCAGCAAAATGTGTGTGGGCCCCGATGTGGTTAGTTGATATGTCAACTTCCCGGGGGTGAAATTTTTGCATACAATCTTCGTTTGGGGCGCTCGGTACCTCATCAAAAAGGTTTATACAAGAAGTACAAATTATGTTCAACCTATAATTTTCCTTTTTCTATATGCTAGGCGTTGTCGTGCCAAAAAAACATCGTTTAGAGCCTCAAAACAGCCTTGGAAGTTTGGGACCTGAAAAAATGTAGAAAAAATACCAAGATGTGGAACCATTCTGAATTAGTGCAATAGGTGCGTGGCCACCAGTATGCACCTATAATATTCCTTCTCCCTTAGGAATCAATGGTCCCCATTCTGTCAAGTTCCTCCATAAGATGGGGAAACTTCTATTGAATCTGACTCCTAGTGAGCCACTTTCCTTGGTGAAGAAATTTCCATGCTTTGAAAACTCAATAGAGTTGGATGTTTTGTTAGCAGGTGCCCTTTGTCTCAGTGTCCATGATCCAATCAAATATTTTCCATTCAATGCATTCAATATTGAGTTTTGTCGGGTTCAAGTGCTTATTCATTTCTGAAGTGTCCAGGAGAGGTGGAAAATATGGTCGAAGCAGTTCCACATTAAATACAGGGTGCAAGCCAAGGAAAGGGGGAATACTTGATTGACAAGAAATCTCTCCCACAACCTTGGTGATGGTATAAGTCTTGTATCATAATGGGTGAAGCTTCCCATGGGGTATTGTGAGGCACTCTTTCTACGAATGCAACCATACCTTATCTCCCACTTGAAACTTGTGTGATACCCAATGCTGATTGTGGCGTTTCTTGTACTTGCAATTGGATTTATACAAAATATCATGAACTTGTATTTAGTTTTGTTGGATTCATTCAAAAAATTTGGCTGCTTGATCAACCTTGATCTGAGTATGGGAGAACTCTTCCTATGCAACTATAATGGTCAGAGCTATGTCATTAGGGGCCAATGGTTGGAACACGAAGCACACCTAAAAAGGGTTGTGGTCAATAAAGCTATGGAGGGATTTTTTATATCTATGTTGAACATAAGGAAGGATCTCATACCATGTTCATGGATGATAAAGGAGGATCTGAGGAACGCTCAAAGAGGTCTAGGAGGATCTGAAACACGCACAGAGGTCCCAGGGGATCCATAAAATATCAAAATTAAATCAGCTCAAATCATCCTGAAAATGACATCAATGCGTAGAGATCATCGTCATCTTTCCAATTGCCCAAATGGGAAGTCAAACAGAGTTCGTATGAAAAAGTTATAAGCAATCAAAGTTTGGGTCAGACAGGCAAAAGTCAAAGGTCAAAGAGAAAAAAGAGGTGACACGTGTCACCACTACAAGGGTGACACATGACACATGTTCGTACAGAAGGTGACATGGCACATGTCTATACATTAGGTGACATGGAACATGTTCGTACAACATGTGACATGGCAAGGTTCATTAGCAGCTGACTGGGAAGTCATACCTCAAAGTGGTCTAGTTATACACTGGCACATGGCATGTATGAGCCAATGAAAGGTCGCCACATGGATACCTCCCCATTGGCCAATATTATCATAGTTTGTGTAAAAGTTATGGAGTTGATGGGGGTTGAACCCGCAACCTCCATAACCTCCCAAGGCTTAGCATAACCACCACAACCAACACACTATGCAATAGTTCTTAACCATACTATGTGTTTAAATGTATTTAAATTTATGTAATGTTTGTGTGGAGGGGGGAAAAGGGTCGAGTACTAGCCCCATCCCCTAGCCTGTATGTGTTATCATATGACTATACCTAAGCTCATGAAGTGGCTTAACAAATATACATGGGAGTTTGAAAACATATGTATATAGTTATAGCATATGTTATTTATAGCATATAGTTATGACCACCACAAAAAATTTAACCATATGTCAAAGAATATTCCCATGAGGAGAAGGTCATGGGGAATAGAACCCACGACCTCCGCTTTTAGCGGAAGGTTTTAATCACTAGCTCAATGAACCCACATTTAGTGGGATTCCACTATTTTTATTTTTAAGTTGCAGTAATATGTGGACAGAGGTTGGGAGGCCCATGCCCTATATATTCGGCATGGATAAAAAAACCTACACAGATCCCTATGCACAGATCCCTAGAATGCACAGATATCAAGGCACATGGATTTTGATATAGGGCATGGATTTCGAGATTGTACATATGGATGGAAGTATGTGCATAGTACAAGAAAGTTTGTGTTGCACCGTAAAACATGCCATGAGGATCATGAATTTGAGGTCTATTTTGTGATTTTAGTTCATTTGTAAAAATATTTTCTCAATTTTCCATTAATGTGCATTTCATGCATTATTTTACGTGTCAGAGAGCCTAAAATTGAGCCAGTATGGAAATTGGTTGACTTTATAGTCAAAATTCTCAGAAGTTTGCAAGGATTTCAATGGTGAAGTTATTTTATTGTTTTGAGTAATCTAATTTAAGAGCATCCATTAAATTGGCATATGTGAGTCATTTTACATGTGATTTTGATATTTGAGATGGATAAAGCAGTTTTCATTGGATTAAAGGGAACTTAAAGATGAAACAAAAGTATGTAGTTTGAGTTCTTTTATTTTTTGTTGTGTCGTCTCATCATTAAGAAAATATAATCTTCAGTTTATAATTTTTTGGGTAAAAAGGACATCATCATAATTTTGCAAACCACCCCAATACAATTAGTAAATTATTCTAGATCAAGTTAGATACTACACGTGTGTGTGTGTGTGTGTGTGTGTATAAGAAATAAGTGGTGTCTAAGGATTTCCAGATCAAGTAGTATCAGAGCCAAGTTTGGTGTGTGTTGCAAGTTGTTGTTGTGATGAGATCCAAGAGTTCAGTTGGTGAAGATCTTGAAGACTCTTATCAGGGAAACAAGATGAGTAAAGTTCTCATGAAATTGAGGATACAAAAGAAAATTAATCAGCAAATCCAGAGAGATAATTATGAGTTAAGGATGCAGTTGCAAGCTCTTGAGGAAGAGAAGCAGAGGTTGCAAGATTGTTTTTTATTAAATGAATATTTCCACATGATTATTTTTCATGAACTAGAAAGAAAGTTGCAAATATTGGCACCATCAATCAGTAAATTTGGACAAGAAAAGAATGAGAAGTCTCCACTGGAAGAGATACTATCTCCCTCCAAGAACATGATTGAGAAAGAAGAATCCTTATATTATTATTTATCCCATCAAGATGGAGAGTGTTCGAGGGTAGATGAAGAAAATAAAACTTCATATGAATAAATCCTTCATAAATTTGGACAAGTAGAGAATGAGAAGTCTCCACTGCAAGAGATAATATATCCCTCCAAGAACATGATTGAGAAAGAAGACGCCTCATATTATTCTTTATCCAATCAAGATGGAGAGTGTTCAAGGGTAGATGAAGAAAACAATACTTCAGATGAAGAAGTCCTACATAATAAATTGGCCTTACCTTCCAGTCTAGAGAAGAGTAACATGTGTAAGGAATCTTCAGGGAAATATGTGCATGCTACAGGAGAAGGAATGAAGAATTTTCCCACTGGTGAATGGTCTAGTTATCCATTTTCTTCATGTGGAACTAGAAACCATGATGTGGAGAAGTGTCAAAGAATAAATTCTATGCAAGTAAAGCCCTTCAAGAAGAAGGCAAATCATTTCTCAAGTCAGAGGAAAAGGAGGAATGATAAGAAGGGATCGTGGAACAAGACACTATGCTCTTATTATGGTAAGAGTGGACACCGGATTGAGAACTGTTGGACACTTTACCCGCACTTATGTCTGAAGCAAAATAGAAAATATGTAAAGGCACTTGTAAGAAGACAAGTAGTAGCTCCAGATGAAGTCAATGGTATTACTGAAAGGCTCGGGAAAGAATACTTCCTGATGGTTGGTCTTGGAAAAGTGATATATGAAGACATCAAAGAATGGTTTGTGGGCAGTGGTTCATCTCGCCACATGACTAGGATGAGATCAATATTTTTGACTTTCTTAGAGTTCGACACATATTTATTTGTGGGATCTTGAACCAATACCAGACAGGAAATAAGAGGGTATGGATATGAGGATTTATGGGAATCGAACACATGTTGTATGTTCCAGCCTTAAAGGTAAACCTACTCTCAATTGCAGGATTTGAGGATGATGGTTATGCAGTGACATTCCAGAATGGTCAAGTACTAGTGTACTTAAGAGAAGTTTCTCTAGACATGACAATAGTACTTGGTATGCATAAGGAGAGCTTATACAGGTTACTAGGAAGACCCATAGTTTGGTCTAATGGTTACTTGGATTCGACATCATATTTTACATCAAATTCAATGTCAGATTCAACATCAACGTCATAGGCATTGTCAAAGGTCGGAAGCTGTGAGACTCCTCCCAATACAATGGGAAGAATGAGTCCATGAAGTAAACCATATTTAAAATTTTGTAAATATGTATATTTGTAACTATAATATGCATATGTGTAAATATCCTAAAGTATATTAGAAGGATTGTAAGCCACTCATTGTAAACTATAAGAGTGAGAGGGACTCTGTAAATTTCTATAATGCCACCTTGTATGAGTGAGAGAAATTTTGTAAAGAGAGTTTCTATATTGCCACCTTATATGTTGTAAAGAGTGAGAGGAATCTCGTTAGATATTTCTAGATAGCCACCTTGCGCTTTGTTATAGAGTCAGAGGAATATTGTTAGAGACATTTCTAGATATCTACATATACATATATTGTTCTACAGTGAGAGTAATCTTGTTGTAAATATTTCTAAGCCTTTAGACAATAGAATGAACAAATATATCATCTTGTAATAAGATAAAAGGCTACATATGAATCTAATTTTCTTAGAAACAATTCTTGATTCTGAAGAACCAAAGGTGAAGAAACAAAAGGATGCATGCAGTTGGAGCATGTAAATCAGAAGCAGAAAGAGCATCAAAGTAATGCAAAAATTTATAGAGCTAGTAAAGGAGAAATAATACTCTTCATAGAATAAGAGACATAAAGGTGCATGTTATAAGCATCTTTAAATACTATCTCATGTTCGTATGGATGTATACCTTGAACATAAGCAATTAGGTACAAATGATAATAGTACAAGCATAATTGTTTTTCAATGTAGGAGTGACAATGGACATAGTATTCATTCAGGGACTCCTACAGATATATTAGGAGTACAAGACCAGAGAGTCCAAATGGGAAAGGAATAGATCATGAACATTCGACTTGGTTTCATATTTGCCGAGATAGACTATCTACCAAAAAAGGAGATGGGAGTGGATGTTGAAATGCATGATACAGGTATTGTAGAGATTCAGTGAGCATGACTTTTGTTATCAGGGAATCAATGAGCCAGAACTAGAGCTATATTATTAGCAACAATGACATAGGCCAAAGTCAAAGATATATTCCATATAAGCATACATAAGTACATTTATCTAGTATCTAATATCAATGAAGACTTATTTCCAAAAGAATTGGCAAGATGGAAGAGTGAAGAAGATTCATCACTAAGTTACTGGATATGAACATTTCAGTAAGATGGAAGAGTGATTTAGATTTATCATCACTAATTTATTGAATATCTATACTTTTGGAGGTCTAAAATTTCTTCAGTGGGAAAGTGTGATCCAGGAGGATCTGAGGAACACTCATAGAGGTCTAGGAGGATCCGAAATGCTCATAGAGGTCCCAGGGGATCCATAAATGTTCAATTTTTTAATATCTAAAATCATCCCTAAAATGGCATCAATGTGTAGAGCTCGTCGTCATCTTTCTAACGATGCAAACGACAAGTCAAACAAAGTTTGTATGCAAAAGTTATACACGGTCAAAGTTCGGGTCAAATAGGCAAAAGTCAAAGGTCAAAGGGAAAAAAAGAGGTGACACATGTCACCATTGCAAGGGTGACACATGGAACATGTTCGTACAGTAGGTGACATGGCATATGTCTGTATAGCAGGTGACATGACACATGTTCACAAAATAGGTGACATGACAAGGTTCATCAGTAGTGGACTGGGCAGTCATACCTCCAAGTGGTCTAGTTATACACCAACGCATGGCATGTACAAGCCAATGCGAGGCCGCCACATGGAAACCTCCCATTGGCCAATATTTTCATAGTTCATGTAAAATTTATGGAGTCAACGAGGGTCGAACCCACGACCTCCATCACCTCCCAAGGCTTAGCATAGCCCCCACAACCAACGCACAATGAAATAGTTCTTAAACATACCATGTGTTTAAATGTATTTAAATTTATGTAATATTTTTGTGGAGGGGGTAAAGGGGCCGAGGAATAGCCCCATAACTTGGTCCGTATGTATTATCATATGACTATACCTAAGCTCGCGAAGGGGATTAACAAATATCAACGAGAGTTTGAAACAATACGTATATAGTTATAACATATAGTTATAACCACCATAAAATATTTAACCATATGTCAAGGAATATTCCCACGAGGAGAAGGTCACGGAGAACAAAACCCCCAACCTCCACTTTTTTAGTGGAAGGTTTTAACCACTAGGTCAACGAACCCACATTTAGAGGGATTCCACTATTTTTAGTCTTAAGTTGCAGTAATATGTGGACGGAGGTTGGGAGGAGGCCCGCACCTTATATATTGGGCATGGATCCCAACAACTACACAGATCCCTATGCACAGATCCCAAGAATTCATATATCTGAAGGTGCATGGATTTCAAGACTTTATGTATGCAAGTTTTATGTTTCACCGTAAAATGTGCTATGAGGTACTTTATCCGATTATAGACAACTTTATACTCCTATTTTAGGATTTTTTGTGAGGATCATGAATTTGAGGTCACTTGTAAAAGTATTTTCTCAATTTTCTATTAATGGGCATTTCATGCATTGTTTTGTGTGTTGTAGAGTGTAAAATTGAGTCAGTTTGGAAATTGGTCGACTTTATAGTCAAATTTCTCATAATTTCACGAGGATTTCAATGGTGAAGTTATTTTCTTATTTTGAGTAATGTAATTTAAGAGAATACATTAAATTGGTATATGTGAGTCATTTTACATGTGATTTTGATATTTGATATGGAGAAAGCAGTTTTCATTGGATTAAAGGGATCTTAAAGATGAAACAAAAGTATGCAATTTGAATTCTTTTATTTTTTGTTGTGTCGTCTCATCATTAAGCAAAGAGAATCTTCAGTGTATGAGTTTTTGGGTAAAATCTACATCATCAGAATTCTGCAAACCACCCCGATACAATTAGTAAATTATTTTGGATCAAGTTAGA
>ML793971.1:103542-117070 GCA_009831015.1 Picea engelmannii | reverse complement strand
ATATATATATATATATATATATATATATATATATATATATATATAAGAAATAAGTGGTGTCTAAGGATTTATGGATCAATGGATATTTGGAATTGTACATCCTCAGGATATGAAAAATCATCATGTGGACTACCTTTATTTGTCCATCAATCTGTGGGTGGAAGGCAGTCAATTTGGTGAACTTGGTGTCTGTTGACGTCGAGGGACTAGAGAGTCTCCAACATCAACATTTTCAACCTCTCGTGGGGCTAGGTGAGAAGAGACAGGAATGTCACCTCGAGGCTTAAAGCCCCATACAAGAATGCACATTGGACTCTAGCCCAATTTCCCCCTAACCTATAATCAAAGCATGAATTTCTTTGCCTTGTAATTTAACTTTTTAACAATATTTAATTTTTATTTAAATTATGATCTTTATGCTATTTACAATTTAATACTTTATACATTTGAAGTAGCAAAATTAAATTAATAAAGAAAATGCAAAATAAAAAATAAAAAGGAAATGCTTTTGTTTTTATTTTAACAAAAAAGTAACTAAAGCAGACTTAACTAAAAGCCAGAGAAAGTCAATAAACTATATTAGTTTTAAAGTAATTTAATTACACAATAAGTTTATCACCTAACATTAGTTGAAGAATAGAGAAATAACATTTTTTATGATACAACATTTTTATGTTTTTATTTAGGAGTTACGATGTAACTAAAACATAATAAAATCAAAAGTAAGAAGCAAAAACGTTTATACACATTAAACTAGTTAATGGGTAAAACATATATACATGACCTTTTACAAAATAAACATGTTCTGTTTTCTTTTTATAATTTTATCTTTTTTTTATTATTATTATGAATTCAAAGTGTTAAATTAATAAAGATGAGGAAAACTGAGGAATTTAAAGAAAAATCAAAGAAATATTTCAGAGTGGGGAAGAACTTGATTTTCATTAAAAAGAATCCCCATACAATTCATAAATCTTCAAAATATGCAAGTCTCTGCGTAGACTAGGACCACGTTTATGGTCTTTAGTCCCTCTGGACACGATGTACAATAGAAAGACCAAGATTGAAAAATAAAAAGAGAGTTGAGCCAAGAAGGAATAGAGCAATGGTGGCGAATCACACGGAGAAAACCTGCATATAGAAACTAATTAGTGCCGAATAAAATTGAGCTTTAATACAACAAACTAACAAGTAAATGTTTACCTTATGAAGGCCAACAAGCTCATCCTCGCTTTATCCTTATCGCTGCTTCGCAATACCCCATTCTTCCGACGATTTCGTCAATCTCTACTGAAGATGTAAAAGAAGAATGGAATGAAGCAATCCTCACAACACTCCAAGCATACTTCTCTGAATTTTCTGCCAAAGTTCTTTCTCAAAATTTTCTCTTAAAAATGTCTTCTTCAAAAAAAAATTCTTCAGAAAAATATCCCCCCAATGGCTGCGAGCTGCTTTCTATTACCTCCTTTGGTAGACCATTCCTTTGTTTGGTAGTTTCATAACCGAACTTTAAACTTTCCATAACACATTACTTAACAAAACTAATTTGTTTTTATTAGTCCCGTGACATTTGTTTGTGTTTTCTTCATGTATTATAACTATTTTCCATTTGATTTTATATGTAGCCTGAGACAGATAATTTAATTGATTTTTCACAGCAAGAAGAATTGTCTCGCACTTTTCCACCATGTTTGAGAAATCACTACCAACTATTCGTCTTCCATTCTTGCCATAGAATGAAATAGCTCGTCCAACCGTTTTACTAGAGCATCATAGTCATAATCCTTTCCATACTGTATTCAGAACGAAGATATGGCATAGAGATAGATGAAAATATAAAGCCAACTATGATATAATAAGTTGGAGGCTTCCTCTTTATATGTGTAGGGACTAGGCACTTGTGAGTAGAAAGCTCAAGATCAAATTCATGATACTCATAATCACATAGAATTTTGACTCTGGCATGCTTTGTTGTGTACTTTTGTGAAACAAGGCAGCGGAAACCTATACACTCACCATTCCTGAAAGGGACAATTCCAACATTAGCAATATCAATTCCATCAAAAACTAAGGAGAATATATGATGATCTCAGGAATTTCGTTGTTGGAGTTGTTGCTTCTACTCTTCAAGTTTGATTTGTGTCCACAACTATCTTGGCTGAGATGATTTCCATCAAAACAACACCAAAGCTATAAACATTGGATTTGTTCGTGAGTTGAAAGCATTAGTGGAATTCCGGGTCAATATATATGACGTGCCTTGTGGAGCAGTGGAAACATGAGTTGCATCTAATGGCACAAATATTGATAGCCCAAATATGCCACTTTGTCCTGGAAGTGTTCATCCAACAGAATATTAGTAGATTTTATGTCTTTGTGGAATATAGGTGGTTCAAGAATATGAAGAAATGTAAGGGCCTAGGCAGTCTCTATACAAATCTTCAAACAAGTACCCCAAAAGGCGTGAGCTTGCTCTCAAATCACATGATGAACATCTACTTAGTGTAATTTCTTTCAAACGAATAGGTTGGGCATGGATCTTATTTCGATTTTACCGGTTGTGAATAGGAGAAAACAAAACGAAAACAATAGTCATAGCTTTGAAAATTTGATGCCTAGATGAAAGTAGTTTAAAATCGTCCTTTCAGATATACCTCTTTTGTCACCATATTGTTTTCTGATCATAACAAATTTTCTGTAAAGATCTTTTGCCTGGCCTTTAGGTATATGGTCGAGAGCATACTTATAGATACACCTTGCTCTTTCCATTTCTTTACAACACTCCTCAAACTCGACAAACACAACAATCCCTCCTTTCGACGAGCCCTTCTAGTTTCATTTCAAAATCTACAAAGAAGTCAACAAGTCCCCCCTTCTCTGTATCACAATCAATCCTTGCAGTATTGAATACAACAACTTTGCAGTCGAGAAGTATGCTAATTGACCATGCAGGTAGGAGATACATTATGTTTCATAATTGGACAATCACATCCATATTTGTAAGGAATGTTGCACACTCTCCTTTATTTGTTTCAAAGACCCGTGCCTCTTGTAATAGGCCCAATGAGAAATAGTTGGGATTTCCAAAAAGCAAGCGCGGCTACATAGCTTTATTACCACATGTAAATCTTTAAGGTGCCCCCCTTTACGTTGTCTAATAATTCCATATTCATCTATTGGCGCATCATAATCATAACTTGGCGCGACAAATGGCCCTGCACTTCGGCCAAATGTTGTTCCTCCATGATACATGTAATAATTTATGAATGTTCCTTTTGTTGCAGAAAAAAATGTGCAACAACATATGCAATATCTTCTACTAGTCTTTGAGGTGACCTCCCCAAATACTTGGAAACCACCAGTCTAATTCTCAGTCCACATGTCTCATTATTTTCTCTTGCATCATGCTCCATTACTTTATTGCCATAATATGATCTTGATAACCCATAATATTTCATTAACTAGAGAGGGCATGGAATTGTTTAAGTTATAACAAAAGGAAAGTGACATAAATTTTATTACATTATGGATGGCAAGTCATGAAACATAATTTAGAAAATGAGGTATGTTTGGTGGAATATGGAATGGCTTTGAAATATATAATATGGCTATAACTGACCTTGAAGAATAGTTATTGAATCTCTCTTTTATATAGTGAATAAGGTATGTGCATATATCAACAAGGGTGACATAAGGGTCTTTGTACATGTGTGTCATTGGAAAAATAAGATGACATGAATAATGAGATGAGTGAGTAGAAGGCTCTGCTAAGTAGTAAGTCAATCGTTACAATAAATTCACTTATGAACAATGCTCCAATATTTAATGGGAAAAAGTGAAACTTTGCGCAAGTAATGTGACTGGAGAGGGAGCCTGGAAACGCTTTGTCTGCTAAGTCCTGTTGAAAAAAATCATCGTCAACAATTGCCAACCAATAGATGTTTGTCGCTTACAGTGGTGTGGAATATTTAAACAATAATATATGATCATTGATTCTCTGTAGGAAAGGGGAAGGGAAGTGTAATGACATGACTAAGGGAAATTCAATGTGGGACAAGGAAAGGATGATAGGGTTAGGTGGTCTAGGTTATACAAAAAGGGGAAACACAATGGAGGTCAAGGGATTCATGGATCGGGACTTCATGGAATAAGTCATGGAAAGTGGTAAGTGTGAGGGGGTTTGGTCCTGTTGTATAACCTGAAGGGACAACTTTTTGAAACTTAACAGGATGATTACGAGACTAAAAAAATATCATGGATGTGTGTTAAGGTAAAGACCCAAAACAATGAGTGTCCCCAAAGTGTATGGTAGAGGCATCTCAAAATGAAGGGGAAAGAGAAAGGGAAAGAAGGAGAAGGGGATAGGATCGGCGAACGTGACGAGCGAGGATGTATCGTGTAGCAAGAGCATGGTAGACAAGCGAGGGATTATGACAAAGGAAGGCAACTTGGTTCACCCCCAAGTCTGTTGTCCACCAAAACACATTTGGTCAATCAGTTAAAAATATACAGATAGCCTACCTTTTAATATCACCAATCATTTCTCCATCACTTATGACCATAAGAAAGGGAAAAAAAGAAAAAGAAAAGCGAGAAAATAAACTGAGTAAATGCGAAATCAACCCAAAACTAATCTATCTCTTCCCAAAATTATTATTATATTATTATTTTATTTATTTACAGAGGAAAGAAACCATTAGCTTGGACTTAGGTCAGATGAAATTTAGCGTAAATGAATGCGTCACCTGTTTTGCATGCAGGTCTTATGAGTTTGACCAATTTGTGCATAGAGGGACTGCCAAAATGCCAACCAACAAAAGTGCATGGTGTGGAGAACTGATTAATCAATACCCAAAATAAGCGATCACCAATCCTCAAGACATGCCAACCAACATATGCTTTTCCAGTAATGATGAAGGTATTGACTAAATTAGATTTAGGGTTTAGGGTTGGTACCTTCGAGGGATGATCCATGAATTCATTAAATAAATTATTATAATATATGGGGACCTTTCTATTAGGAACAGGGTCATCATGATGCAAAGAATATTCATAACATGGATTAAAAACCATATGAATGTCTCTAAAAATCATCTTCACTGAAGAGCAATGTGCACATAGGAGGGATATGCCTACTAGTATCAAATTCCTTATCCTCTCTTGATTGAAACAAAGGAATAGAAAAAAGTTTAATATCTTGATTGAAATCATAGATATCTTCAAAAGAGGACTCCTCATCTGTATCATTAAATTCATGTGGGTCTACATCATTTGGCCACTCATTAGAATCATCATCAAATACAATTGTATCATAAATTGGTTTGACATAGTTAGAATTGATTTCTTCATTTGCATAATCAAAATTTCCATCGTATGTGTGAAGATAAGAAGCTTGAGATGAAAGATGATTTTGGGGTTGAGTTTCTCTATGAGGTTTAAGAAGGGTTTGAGAGGTGGATTGGTCATTAAGCATCATTATATAATCATGATCCTCTTCACATCCACGCTCTTGACCACAAGTAGTAGATTTATTATAACTAGGTCCTGGGGGAGTGGGCTCCCGAGAGATACTCCCAACATGATTTGAAGATTGAGACTCGAGAAAGATCATGTGATATAGTAAGCTCTTAATGATGGGGATTAAAGAAGACACCTCTTGGTGTGAATCATAAATGCCAAAGGAGTAACTTATTCTACGGATTTTCTCTTCAAAGTTGAGGCAAGTGGATAGGGACAACTCTAGGTTTTGAACATTATTTTCTTCTAACCACCATCGGTAAAAAAGAGGTAGAAGTTCGTAGTAATGTAATAGGGAAGCCAAGTTGGTAGGGCGAATGGGAGTAGCAATTAAATTTTATAACTTGATAAATTGAAGATTAAAAGTAAGAATTCTCTCATTATCCTTCATACTTAATTGATTAAATCTCTTAAAATGCTCATAAGGATTATCCAAATGCCCAAAGGTAGAAGTAAACCAGTAAGAAAATTTAAACCAGGTAGAAATGCACCCATCAGGAAGGTCGACAAACAAAGAGGTTGCATTGCCCTGAAGTGAATTAATGAACAAAAGCATGAAACTATCATTAATATTTACTCTGAGAATGGTGCAAGCATTTGAAAATGCGCAAAGACGTTCCACCACCATAATAGTTCAATCGCCATGAAGGAGAGGCAAATGATTCTTGAATTTGTGAGGTAAATGGTTCACCGTGTGAGCGAACTTCAAGGGAGTGGGTACAAACCAAGGGTTTGTTCAAACTCAAACATGACATACTTGCGAATGACCTTCCCAAGGTTAGTAGTTGAAACCACATGGTTACAACCACAAAACAGGCTTATGATCGGTTGAGACATTGAGGTCTAGTAAAATAAAAATAGAATTGAAAGAATTAAAACAAAACTAGCACATAACCATTGAGCGGTTCTCCCCAGTATGGTTGCCAAAAATATGTTGACTTCGAGGGACTAGAGAGTCTCCAACATCAACATTTTCAACCTCTCGCGGGGATGGTTGAGAAGAGGTGGGAATGTCACCCTAGGCTAAAATCCCAAGACAAGAATGTGCATTGAAATCTAGGCCAATTTTGTAACAACCCTAGTTGAATATATGTTTAGGAATTATTAAGTAAAACTTTATTAGGTAATTAATTTTTCTAACATGTTATTAACTAAACAAAGATTGGTATAATGATATTAATTAAATATTAATTAATTGTTATAATTTTGATTAATTAATTAATTAATTAATTACCTATTACATTCAATGACATGGGTATTAAATTTAAGAGGGTTAATAAATTTAATTGTTTAATTAAAGGATTACATATACAAAGGGGATAAGAAGCATTAAATGTAAGGATAAAACATTAATAATCGGATAAGACATTAATAATCGGATAAGACAATGAATGTATGGATAAGGAAAGGGGGGAGGAGGCTTACGGAAGGGATTATTTTTCAGGGTTCTCTTAGATTTGTTGGTTTAGAGTTTGAGTTCTGTAGTTGGGAAGGATCAGTACGGGGGGCACCAGTTTGCTGGGGGTTTTGGGCATGGGGGCCAGGATATCCATATGGTATCCTGGAGCTAGGAAGTTGTCCTAGCTGGCAGGGAGGAAACACGGTTTGGGCAGAGTTGATCAGCGCATCAAGCTAGGCAAGGCAGCAGCAGGAAGGTCAACAAGACAAGCGAAAGTTTAGCATCAGACCAAGGTATTTTAATTTACGTATTTGTTTTATGCATTTAAGGAATATGAAGTGTTATAAGGTTGTCCATAAGCTATTATGTTCAGCTCAATAAATTTTATATATGCTGGTTTTGGTTATATGCTAATTATGAAGTAAAATAAATGTTAGGCTAACATTCCTTAAAATAAATTATTTTGGGTTTTATAAGGCTTTGTAGAGCCGAACCCTACACATGGTATCAGAGCCCTGGTTCAAAATCTGGAACCAAGGGCCTACCTACCTACCTACCCGCCTACCCGATTTAGAAATGGAATTGTACCCACCCAGAAATTAGATAAAATAAGATAAATCTGGGCCTGAGGGCCAAGTTCTAGCTCCAAGTCCCAGCGCCACCTCCACCTAACCTGTAAGCCAAGTATACATTTTGATTTTAGTATATACACAAATCTATATATAATATATAAACAATATGCTTGGAAAACGACATTTGTTTAATATTATACGTATTTAAAGTGTTAAATAAATTTTGGCACTTGGCTCAATTAAACAAACAATACATATAAATATATATATATATATATAAAGAGTATAAGCCACATTACTAAAAGAAAACAAATAAAAAAAAATATATAATCGGCATATGTAAAAGACATTTAATTAAAATGTAAAAAAAATATATAATCGGCATATGTAAAAGACATTTAATTAAAATGTAAAAAAAAAATATATAATCGGCATATGTAAAAGACATTTAATTAAAATGTAAAAAAAAAATATATGCATATAAATGGAGAAAAAAAACAGTGATGAAGTTACATTGATTTTAAGTATATATATTCATTAATAGGACGTATTAATGTTAGAATTTTAACTGCTTCTTAGTATTATTTTTATAAGAATTTGTTAAACTATAAACCAGACACTTTAACCACTTTTCCATTTTTGTAAAATTCATTATAATTGCCCATAAAAATAAATAAATATACAAAATCCACTCAAATGCATTCTTCAAAATGAATTCATGGCCATGGTTTCCCTTACAGAATCCCATTTTGGCAGAGGAACTGCACTTCGTTTCCAATCTCAGATGGGTTTTTTCGCTCGTTTTCTCTGGAGGATTCAAACTGCCATGAAGACTTGGAAACCCACCTCAGAAACACAAGTGTATTGTCAAAATTTCCAAGGTAAATATCACTTCAACACTCTCCACAAATTCTGCAAATTTTGCTGAATATAGGCATCCTGGAGCTATCAGGTGAAGAAATGCATTGCGTCCAAAACTATTAAAAACATTGCAGAAACCCAAAATTATCATTGAAACCAATGACAATTCAAAGGTAGATGCAGGGAATTCTGAACCCATTGTGGGTGATAATTCGAAGGGGGAAATTGGTGACTCGGAAGCCATTGTAAATGGAGTTGAGGCAATTACTGATGATAATTCAAAGTTGAGTATTGTGCGACCAGAGCCCAATATAAATGGGATCCGGAATATTAGTGACGATTACTTGGAGGCGGTTAATGAGGTTGAAAGTTTCAGGTTTGGCAATACAAAGGTAGCAATTATGAGCTCAGAACTCAGTGCCAATGTGATCCCGGTTGAGTTCTCACCCGATGGGAATGCAGAAATACATATCGGGAGTTCAGAATGCAACATGAATGGAACTAGAATGATCACCAATCCAGATCCAGAGTCTGACACCGAGAATCATATCGGCCGGAATAGTGCGATAGAAAGACAAAAAATGGGATTCATGGAAGAACTGGCATGCACAATACCAGAAGGATATACAGATTTGGGGTGTTGGGCAGACTCCTATTTTTCTGGTTTACGAAAGTGGTAATGGAGAGGCAAAAGTCTTAGTCAATGAAGATATTTACAAGGAAAAACAGAAGATAGCAAACTCCACAACCATAAACGCAAAGAATGCTGGCGGTATTTCTGCTTTGAATTCACAAAATGAAAGAGCTGTCGGCAAAGAAGCTAAAGTTAGGAATACAACATTGGTTATGAACTCTTCTTTTAATGGGAAGCCTCCACTTAATGAGACTGAATTCAACAAGAAGATTCAGGAGATTGTATTGTACTCAATAACCAGCGCTGAACATTTATTATCAAATCAAACCACAATGGAGCCGCAAGCCTAAGTCATGCACTACGCACCTGCACTACAGCAGAGTTCAGCAGAGACCGAACACACCAGCGCCATATCACGACCACACCAGCGCTGAAAAAACAATAAGATTTTTTTTTAATAATAAATAAAAAAAAACCACAGGATAGCAACGAAAATGATATGAGGTTCAAGGGTTTTGAACCCACTACCAACCCACGCAACAAACGCCTTGAGAAATAGCCCGCGACCATTACCAGAGCTCCAGCCATTTCCAGAGCTCTGCCGCAGTTGCAGAGCAGGAGAGGCTCACGGTGCGTTCACAATCGCAAATGAAACAAGCTACAGGACGATTAGGGTTAGGGGTATTGAGATAAGTGCGTTTAGGGTTTAGGGCACGTGGGCCTCATGTGAGGACCCATGATGCCGTATGGAATTTATTTTTTATCTTAAGTAATATTTATTTTATTTAATTTGATATTTTATTGATTTATTTAAATTAACTTTTTAAATTATTCTTAAATTTAAATTTCAATGGTTTAAATCGTTAATTTTTTTTATTAGTTATTAACAAAAAAAAAATAATATAATATACATACATATATTTAAATATATGCAGCAAATTAAAACTATGTATAGTAATTAATTAAAAGTAATTATGATTAATTTATTTAAGTTAAAATGTTAGAGAGTCCATGGGTTTTGAACCCAAGACCCCCCACCAAGCGAAGCGCCTTAAGAAGAACACTAACGCCAACATGCCCTCATAAGTCTTTACAAATAAATTCTTATACTTAATTAGATTAATGGTAACACTGTAGGAATTAGAGTGGTATTATTATTAGGAAGATATAGTATGAAGATTAAGACTAACTGGCTTATTACCTAACCTATTGATTCGGAGCCAGCTAACCGAGTTGAATCATAATTAGTGAATGCACCGGAAATCAAGGTAAAGGCTTATTTAGCACTATTGATCTTTGTATCCCAAGTATAAACTCTGATTGTCCAAGCATCAGGCTCACGAGACCGTACACATAACTCATCGAGCCAAGCACCAAGTCCCTCCACTCCATTCCGCTAGTCAAAGTCAACGCTAAATCTCAATGCAGCATTCGACAACGCCAACACTAGGCGCCAGGGAAAAGCTCACGAGTCAAGCATCAGAGGATATTTAGTTATAAGCGAAAAGTTAAAAGGACTTAGACTAGGACACGTGAGAAGGAGGCGGCATACGCACTAGGAGAGTAAGCAAGAGGAATTGGCAAGTATGGCGCAAGGCTAGCGTAGCTACAGGTTAAGGGAACCAATAGTTTTTTTTTTGGGGCGAAGAAATCAAGCTTAGACGCTTAATCCTAATCCTAACCTAGCCAATCCACTAAATGAGTAATGTCTGTTTACAGACAAGTAAAGAAAACTTACGCCTAACCCTGTTTCTAGTTTGAGTAGCACCAATTTGAAACGTCCTTGAACTCACCCTCACAACTTTGGGTGATGCAGGTTAAAGCATACAGGATGGTCAGGACTCGAGGGAGTTGAGGCAGGGGAGCGTCGTCGCAAGCACCGCCAACACCACCAGCGCCACCACCACCATTGCCGAACTATCTCTCATACTGCGCTCGTTGGAAGCCATTAATGAGACTTTAAAGGGGCAACAACCGGCAGGGACTGAAGTGGAACCCCCACCGTCTGGAACGGGTAATCCAAAAGCGTCAAGGGATTTAGGGGGAGGACCTCCACCCGAATACATCACGCGAGAATTACAGAAGATCAAACTTCCGGAGTTTGTCGGGGGTCGCGCCAGTGAACGCGCAGAAGCATGGTTGGAAGGCATGACAAGGTGTTTTGCCTTAAGGGACTATGCGTCCAACTCAAAGGCAAAGATTGCAATTTTTCAGTTAAGAGACAATGCCTTGAACTGGTGGAGAAACCTGGAAAGACAACTGCACCTTACCCCAGACACAGTATCTTGGGAACTTTTCGAGGAGAGGTTCCGAAGGAAATATCTACCAGTATACTACGAGGAACAACAGGTAGGGGCATTTCATGCCCTAGTACAGGGAAACATAACTGTAGAAGAATATGAGATCAGATTTATGGAACTAGTCAAATATGTTTCGTATATGGATAATGACCAACGACAGGCAGAGCGCTTCATCTATGGGTTGAACCCTAAGATAAGAGCTATGGTGCGGATGTGGAAACCGTCTTCAGTAGCGGAAGTGGTGGAAAATGCGCGTTATGTGGAGGAACACATGAACTTAACTGGGGGTACAAGACCGACATTTCCGCATCGTCCTGGATTTGTAGGGAAGGCCCTGAGGAAATTTCCTAGGGGAGGGGGCTCAAGGCCACAACCATATGGTAACAGAGTCGCGTCAAGGACAATAGCCGTAGGGATTTCAATGGCAGCAAGTGCAACATCTCGTTCATCGCCAACAACTCAGACAGGTCCATGACCATCTCAAGGAACAACTAGTAGGGGCAGGGGTTCCAGGGGAAGGAACTCATTTCAGAGATAGTCACATAACAGTGCACAGGTTCAATCTCGTGTTACCTGTTGGGGGTGTGGAGGACCCCATTACCAATGTGACTGCCCAGATTTACAATCTGGGTTTGTGCATAGAGAAGGAAAGGCACTGATGGGGAGATCAAGTAGCAGCCACCAAATTTACGCAGCGGTTAATAACCGCCAGGACGAACATCAATCCACCGTGGTGGAGTCATCAAGTATGCTAAATCATATCAATGTTAAGATTTTGTTTGATTCTGGTGCGACAGATAGTTTCATTTCACCATCTGCATTAGAAAAGAGTGGGTTGGAAGCCTATGAGCATGATGACTTTAAACAAGTCGAGATGGCTTCGGGGGAAAAACAAGCGGTAGGACCTAGTGTCGATAATTGTATAGTAGACCTGGGAGTGTGTACTACCAGGTTGAAGGTATACATCACTGCTCTCGGGGCATATGACCTAATCATTGGAATGGATTGGTTAGCAGCTTACCGAGCTTTGGTAGATTGTTTCGCAAAGAGGGTGCTTTGTGTCGATGGCGAAGGAAGGCCAGTAGAGATCCAGGGTGTACGGAGAAAAGTGTCATTACGCTTTATATCAACTATAAAGGTTAAGCGATGCTTGAGACAAGGGTGTCGATTGTATGTAGTGGAAGTAGTGAATGAAAGGAAGGGACCCTCATTGGATCAATACCCAGTATTGTCAGAATTTAAGGATGTTTTTCCGAACGAGTTACCAGGGTTACCTCCTGAGAGGGAGCTTTATTTTAACATTGAGCTAAAACCTGGTGCAGAACCAATTTCCAAAACTCTGTATCGGATGACAGCGCCAGAACTTTGTGAGTTGCAAATGCAGTTGAAAGAGTTATTGGACTTAGGGATAATAAGGCCCAGTGTTTCACCCTGGGGCGCACCGGTAATTTTTGTAAAGAAGAAGGATGGATCCTTACGACTGTGTATAGACTACAGGGACTTGAACCATGCTACAGTGAAAAATAGGTACCCAATGCCGCGAATAGATGACCTTTTCGATTAGATGAAAGGAGCAGTGGTATTCTCAAAGATCGATTTGCGATCAGGGTATCATCAGTTAAGGATTAAGGAAGGTGATATCCCAAAAACTGCCTTTCAAACTTGGTTTGGACATTACGAATTTTTTGTAGTACCTTTCGGATTGACCAATGCGCCAGCAGTATTCATGAGCCTCATGAACGGCGTATTCCGGAAGTACTTAGATCGATTTGTACAAGTCTTTCTAGATGACATCCTCATCTATTCCAAGAACGAAAGAGAACATGAGGAACACTTGCGAGTAGTGTTGTCCTACCTTAGAGAGAACAAATTATATGGGAAGTTGTCAAAGTGTTCCTTCTTCCAGAAAGAGATCCATTATTTAGGTCATATCATTTCCGGCGAAGGAATCTCTGTGGACCCAGAAAAGGTAAAGGCCATTATGGAATGGCCAGTGCCGAAAAATGCCAATGAGGTGAGAAGATTCATGGGGCTAACAGGTTATTATCGGAGATTTGTGGAGGGATTCTCCAAAATAGAGAAACCCATCACCACCTTGCAATGCAAGGGGGTCAGGCATGAATGGATAGAAGAGTGTGATAGTGCATTCATTGAGCTTAAGAGGTTACTAACTAGTGCGCCAATTCTACGAGTGTCGGATATGGAAAAGGACTTCACAGTCTGCACGGATGCCTCGAAGCAAGGG
>ML793971.1:76100-103442 GCA_009831015.1 Picea engelmannii | reverse complement strand
CTGACTGGATTGGATGCATACATAAATTACTAAAGGATGATAGTTTTGATTATTAGTACATGCACGAGACTTGTATGTACTAGCTACACATGCATTTCTTGTACATATACACTAGTATGTATGAGTTTTCTTGACTTACTTACAGATAATGTCGGTTAATTGTTATGAATGTGTGAACCATGTTTATTTTCCTTTGTACCATAAGATACCTTAACTTCGGGACGAAGTTTTCTGAAGGGTGGGTGTATGTAACAACCCTAGTTGAATATATGTTTAGGGATTATTAAGTAAAAATTTATTAGGTAATTAATTTTTCTAACATGTTATTAACTAAACAAAGATTGGTATAATGATTTTAATTAAATATTAATTAATTAATTAATTGTTATAATTTTGATTAATTAATTAATTAATTAATTACCTATTACATTCAATGACATGGGTATTAAATTTAAGAGGGTTAATAAATTTAACTGTTTAATTAAAGGATTACGTACACGGAGGGGATAAGAAGCATTAAATGTAAGGATAAAACATTAATAATCGGATAAGACATTAATAATCGGATAAGACAATGAATGTATGGATAAGGAAAGGGGGGAGGAGGCTTACGAAAGGGATTATTTTTCAGGGTTCTCTTGGATTTGTTGGTTCAGAGTTTGAGTTCTATAGTCGGGAAGGATCAGTACGGGGGGCACCGGTTTGCTGGGGGTTTTGGGCACGGGGGCCAGGATATCCATATGGTATCCTGGAGCTAGGAAGTTGTCCTATCTGGGAGGGAGGAAACACGGTTTGGGAAGAGTTGATCAGCGCATTAAGCTGGGAAAGGCAACATCAGGAAGGTCAACAAGACAAGCATAAGTTTAGCATCAGACCAAGGTATTTTAATTTACGTATTTTTTTTATTCATTTAAGGAATATGAAGTGTTATAAGGTTGTCCGTAAGCTATTATGTTCAGGTCAATAAATTTTATATATGCTGGTTTTGGTTATATGTTGATTATGAAGTAAAATAAATGTTAGGTTAGCATTCCTTAAAATAAATTCTTTTGGGTTTTATAAGGCTTTGTGGAGCCGAACCCTACAAATTTCCCCCTAACCTATAGTCCAAGCATGAATGTCTTTGCCTTGTAATTTAACTATTTAACAATATTTAATTTTTATTTAATTTATGATCTTTACGCTATTTACAATTTAATACTTTATACATTTGAAGTAATAAAATTAAATAAAATTAATTGTTTTTATTTTAACAAAAAAGTAACTAAAGTAGACTTAACTAAAATCTAGAGAAAGTCAATAAACTATATTAGTTTTAAAGCAATTTAATTACATGAAAAGTTTATTACCCAGCATTAGTTGAAGAATAGAGAAATAATATTTTTTTATGACATAACATTTTTATGTTTTTATTTAGGAGTTAGGATGTAACTAAAACATAATAAAATCAAAAGTAAGAAGCAAAAAGGTTTATACACATTAAACTAGTTAATGAGTAAAACATATATACATGACCTTTTACAAAATAAACATGTTATGTTTGTCTTTTTATAATTTTATCTATTTTTTTTTTATTCTGAATTCAAAGTGTTAAATTAATAAAGATGAGGAAAACTGAGGACTTTAAAGAAAAGTCAAAGAAATATTTCAGAGTGGGAAATAACTTGATTTTCATTAAAAAGACTTCCCATACAATTCATAAATCTTCAAAATCCGCAAGTCTCTGCGTAGACTAGGGCCACGTATATGGTATTTAGCCCCTCCAGACACGATGTACAATATAAAGACCAAGATTGAAAAATAAAATGAGAGCTGAGCCAAGAAGGCATAGAGCAATGGTGACAAATCACAAGGAGAAAACTTGCATATACAAATTGATTAGCGCCGAATAAAATTGAGATTTAATACAACAAACTAACAAGTAAATGTTTACCTTATGAAGGCTAGCAAGCTTATCCTCGCTCTATCCTTATCGATGCTTCGCAAGACCCCCTGCTGCCGACGATTTCGTCAATATCTGTTGAAGATGTAAAATAAGAATGGAATGAAACAGTCCTCACAACACTGCAAGTATACTTCTCTGAATTTTCTGCCAAAGTTCTCTCTCAAAATTTTCTCTTAAAAATGTCTTCTTCAGAAAAATTATGTCTTCAGAAAAATCTCCCCCCAATGGTTGGGTGTTGCTTTCTTTTACCTCCTTTGGTAGACCGTTCCTTCGGTTGGTAGTTTCATAACCAAACTTTAAACTTTCCATAACACATTACTTAACAAAATTAATTTTTTTTTATTAGTCCCTGACATTTGTTTATGTTTTCTTCATGTATTATAACTATTTTCCATTTGATTTTATATGTAGCCTGACGTAGATAATTTAATTGTTTTTTCATAGAAAGAAGAATTGCCTTGCAATTTTCCATCATGTCTGAGAAATCACTACCAATTGTTCCTCTTACTTTCTTTCCATAGAATGCAATAGCTTGTCCAACCGTTTTACTGGAACATCATAGTCATAATCCTTTCCATACTATATTCAAAACGAAGGTATGGCACAAAGATCATTGAAAATACAAAGCGAACTATGATATAATAAGTTGGAGGCTTCCTCTTTATATGTGCAGGGACTAGGCGCTTGTGAGTAGAAAGCTCAAGATCAAATTCATGATACTCAGAATCACGTAGAATTTTGACCTTGGCATGCTCTGTTGTGTACTTCTGTGAAACAAGGTAGAGAAAACCTATATGCTCACCACACCTGAAAGGGAGAGTTCCAACATTAGCAATATCAATTCCATCAAAAACTGTGGAGAATATCTGATGATCTCAGGAATTTCGCTGTTGAAGCTGTTGGTTCTACTCTTCTAGTCTGATTTGTGTCCACATCTATCTTGGCCGAGATGATTTCCATCAAAACAACAACAAAGTTGTAGACATCAGATTTGTTTGTGAGTTTAAATCATTAGTGGTATTTTGGGTCAATATATACGGCATGCCCTGTGGAGCAGTGGAAACACGGGTTGCATCTAATGGTGCACATCTTGAGAGCCCAAATCTACCACTTTGTCCTGGAAGCATTCATCCAACAAAATATTAGTAGATTTTGTGTCTTTGTGGAATATAGGTGGTTCAATACTATGAAGAAATGTCAGGGCCTGATCAGTCTCTATACAAATATTCAAACAAGTATCCCAAAAGGCATGTGCTTTCTCTCAAATCACACGATGAACATCTACTTAGTGTAATTTATTTCAAATGGACAGGTCGAGCATGGATCTTATTTCGATTTTACCAGTTGTGAATAGGAGAAAACAAAACGAAAAACAATAATTAGATCTTTGAAAAGATGATTCCCAGCTACAAGTAGTTTAAAATCATCCTTTCAGATATACTCTTTTGTCACCATATTTTTTCCGATCATAACAAATTTTATGTAAAGATATTCTACCTGGCCTTTAGGTATATGGTCGAGAGCATACTTATAGATACACCTTGCTCTTTGCATTTCTTTACAATGCTCCTCAAACTCAACAAAGGAAACAATCCCTCCTTTCGATGAGCCCTTCTAGTTTCGTTTCAAAATCTACAAAGAAGTCATCAAGTCCCCCCTTCTGTGTATAATCAATCCTTGCAGTATTGAATACAACATCGTTGCAGTCGGGAAGTATGCTAATTGACCATGCAGGCAGGAGATACATTACATTTCAGAACTGGAAAATCACATCCATATTTGTAAGGAATGATACACACTCTCCTTTATTCGTTTCAAAGACCTGTGCCTCTTGTAATAGGCCCAATGAGAAATAGCTTGGCTTTCCAAAAAGAAAGCGCGGCTACATAGATTTATTACCACATGTAA
The DNA here is from genome assembly GCA_009831015.1 of Picea engelmannii. Lineage (NCBI taxonomy): Eukaryota > Viridiplantae > Streptophyta > Pinopsida > Pinales > Pinaceae > Picea > Picea engelmannii. The sequence continues at coordinate 99,589 of ML793971.1, read as the reverse complement.
ATCTTTAAGGTGCCCCCCTTTACGTTGTCTAATACTGCCATATTCATCTATTGGCACATCATAATTATAACTTGGTGCGACGAATGGCCCTACAGATCATCCAAATGTTGTTCCTCCATGATACATGTAATAATTTACGAATGTTCCTTTTGTTGCAGAAAAAAATGTGCAACAACATATGCAATATCTTCTATTGGTCTTTGAGGTGACCTCCCCAAATACTTGGAAACTACCATTCTAATTCTTAGTCCACATGTCTCATTCTTTTCTCTTTCATCATGATCCATTAATTTATTGCCATAATATGATCTTGATAACCTATAATATGTCATTAACTAGAGAGTGCATTGAATTGTTTAAGTTATAACAAAAGGAAAGTGACATGACTTTTATTAAATTATGGATGGCAAGTCATGAAACATAATTTAGAAAATGAGGTATGTTTGGTGGAATATGGCATGGCTTTGAAATATATAATATGGCTATAACTGAACTTGAAGAATATTTATTGAATCTCTCTTTTATATAGTGAATACAATATGTGCATATATCAACAAGGGTGACATAAGGGTCTTTGTACATGTGTGTCATTGGAAAAATAAGACAACATGAATAATGTGATGAGTGAGTAGAAGAATCTGCTTAGTAGTATGTCAAGCCTTACAATAAATTCACTTATGAACAATGCACCAATATTTAATGGGAAAAAGAGAAACTTTGTGCAAGTAGTGTGACTGGAGAGGGAGCCTGGCAACGCTTTGCTAGCTAAGTCCTGTTGACAAACATCATCGTCAACAATTTCCAACCAAAAGATGCGCGTCACTTACAGTGGCGTGCAATCTTTAAACAAGAACATACGATCATTGATTCTCTACAGGAAAGGGGAAGGGAAGGGTAATGAAAGGACTGAGGGCGACTCAATGTGGGATAAGGAAAGGCTAATAGGGTTAGGTGGGATAGGTTATACAACAGGGGGAGACACGATGGAGGTCAAGGGATTCATGGATTAAGACTTCGTGGAATAATTCATGGAAAGTGGTAAGTATGAGGGGGTTTGGTCCTGTTGTATAACCCGAAGGACAACTCTTCGAAACTTAACAAGATTATTACGAGGCTAAAAAAATGTCGTGGATGTGTGTTGAGGTAAAGACCCGAAACACTGAGTGTCCACAATGTGTATGATGGAGGCATCTCAAAATTAAGGGGGCAGAGAAAGGGAAAGAAGTATAAGGGGATAGGATTGACGAATGTGATGAGAGAGGATGTCTCGTGTAGCAAGAACATGGCAGACAAGAAAGCGATTATGACAAAGGAAGGCAACTTGGTTCACCTACAAGTTTGTTGTCCACCAAAACACATTTGGTCAATCAGTTAAAAATATATAGATAGCCTACCTTTTAATATCACCAATCATTGATCCATCACTTCTGACCATAAGAAAGTGAAAAAAAGAAAAAGAAAAGCAAGAAAATAAACTTAGTAAATGCGAAATCAACCCAAAACTAATCTAGCCCTTCCCGAATTTATTATCATTATCATTATTATTATTATTATTATTATTATTTCTTAATTTATTTACAGAGGAAAGAAACCATCAGCTTGGACTTAGGTTGGATGAAATTTAGCGTAAAGGAATGTGTCACCTGTTTTTCATGTGGGTCTTATGAGTTTGACCAATTTGTGTGTAGAGGGACTACCAAAATGCCAACCAACAGATGCTTTGCCAGTAATGATGAATGTATTGACTGAATTAGATTTATGGTTTAGGGTTTGTACCTTCGAGGGATGATCCATGAATTCATTAAATAAATTATTATCATCTCTGGGGACCTTTCTATCAGGAACAGGGTCATCATGATTCAAAGAAGATTCATAACATGGATTAAAAAACATATGAATGTCTCTAAAATAATCATCTTCACTGAAGATAAATGTGCACTTAGGAGGGATATGCCTACTAGTATCTAATTCCTTAACCTCTCTTGATTGAAACAAAGGAGTAGAAAAAAGTTTAAGATCTTGATTGAAATCATAGATATCTTCAAAAGAGGACTCCTCAGCTATATCATTAAATTCATGCGGGTCTACATCATTTGACCACTCATTAGCATCATCATTGAATACAATTGTATCATAAATTGGTTTGACATACTTAGAATTGATTTCTTCATTTGCATAATCAAAATTTCCATCGAATGCATGCGAATAAGAAGCTTGAGATGAAAGATGATTTTGGGGTTGAGTTTCTTTATGAGGTTTAAGAAGGGTGTGAGAGGTGGATTGGTCATTAAGCATCATGATATAATCATGATCCTCTTCACATCCACGCTCTTGACCACAAGTAGTATATTTATTATAATTAGGTCTCGAGGGAGAGGGCTCCCGAGATATACTCCCAACATGATTTGAAGAGTGAGACTCGAGAAAGAACATGCGATCTCGTAAGCTCTTAATGACGGGGATTAAAGATGACAACTCCTAGTGTGAATCATAAACTCCAAAGGAGTAACTTGTTCTATGGATTTTCTCTTTGAAGTTGAGGCAAGTGTATAGGGCTAGCTCGAGGTTTTGAACATTCTTTTATTCTAACCGCCATCGGTAAAGAGGATGTAGAAGTTAGTAGTAATGTAATAGGGAAGAAAAGTTGGTAGGGAAAATGGGAGTAGGAATTAAATTGTATAACTTGATAAACTAAAGATTAAAAGTAAGAATGCTCTCATTATCCTTCATACTTAACTCATTAAATCTCCTAAGATTCTCATAAGGATTATCCAAATTCCCAAAGGTAGAAGTAAAACAGTAAGACAATTCAAACCAGGTAGAAATGCACCCATCAAGAAGGTCGGAAAACAAAGAGGGCGCATTGCCCTGAAGTGAATTCATGAACAAAAGCATGCAACTATCATTATTATTTACTCTGATAATGGTGCAAGCATTTGAAAATGCGCGAAGATGTTCCACCATCGTAACAGTTCCATCGCCATGAAAGAGAGGCAAATGATTCTTGAATTTGAGAGGTAAATGGTTCACCGGGTGAGTGAACTTCAAGGGAGTGGGTACAAACCAAGGGGAATTGTTTAGGTCTTCTTCAAAATCAAACAAGCCATACTTGCGAATGACCTTCCCAGGGTTAGTCGCTGAAACCACAGGGTTACAACCACCAAACAGGATTCTGATCGGTTGAGACATTGAGGTATAGGAAAATAAAAATAGAATTGAAAGAATTAAAACAAAACTAGGACAGAATCATTGAACGGTTCTCCTTAGTATGGTCACCAAAAATATGTTGACGTCGAGGGACTAGAGAGTCTCGAACATCAACATTTTCAACCTATCACAGGGCTAGGTGAGAAGAGGTAGGAATGTCACCCTAGGTGTAAATCCCCATACAAGAATGTGCATTGAACTCTAGGCCAATTTCCCCCTAACCTATAGTCCAAGTATGCATTTCTTTGCCTTGTAATTTAACTTTTTAACAATATTTAATTTTTATTTAATTTATGATCTTTATGCTATTTACAATTTAATACTTTATAAATTTGAAGTAACAAAATTAAATTAATAAAGAAAATGCAAAATAAAAAATAAAAAGGCAATGCTTTTGTTTTTATTTTAACAAAAAAGTAACTAAAACAGACTTAACTAAAAGCTAGAGAAAGTCAATAAACTATATTAGTTTTAAAGTAATTTAATTACATGAAAAATTTATTACCTAACATTAGTTGAAGAATAGAGAAATAACATTTTTTATGATATAAAATTTTTATGTTTTTATTTAGGAGTTAGGATGTAACTAAAACATAATAAAATCAAAAGTAACAAGCAAAAATATTTATACACATTCAACTAGTTAATGAGTAAAACATATATACATGACCTTTTACAAAATAAACATGTTCTGTTTGTCTTTTTATAATTTTATCTATTTTTTTTTTTCTGAATTCAAAGTGTTAAATTAATAAAGATAAGGAAAACTGAGGACTTTAAAGAAAAATCAAAGAATATTTCAGAGTGGGAAAGAACTTGATTTTCATTAAAAAGACTTTTCATACAATTCATACATGTTCAAAATCTGCAAGTCTTTGCGTAGACTAGGGCCAGGTATATGGTCTTTAGCTCCTCTAGACACGATTTACAATAGAAACACCAAGCTTGAAAAAGAAAAAGAGAGTTGAGCCAAGAAGGAATAGAGTAATGTTGGCGAATCACAAGGTGAAAACTTGCATATAGAAACTGATTAGCGCCGAATAAAATTGAGCTTTAATACAACAAACTAACAAGTAAACGTTTACCTTATGAAGGCCAACAAGCTTATCCTCGCTTTATCCTTATTGCTACTTTGCAAGACCCCCTGCTGCCGACAATTTCGTCAATATCTGCTGAAGATGTAAAAGAATAATGGAATGAAACAATGCTCACAACACTCCAAGCATACTTCTCTAAATTTTCTGCCAAAGTTCTTTCTCAAAATTTTCTCTTAAAAATGTCTTCTTCAGAAAAATTTTGTCTTCAAAAAAATATCCCCCCAATGGTTGCGCACTGCTTTCTTTTACCTCCTTTGGTAGACCGTTCATTCGGTTGGTAGTTTCATAATCGAACAACTTTCCATAAAACATTATTTAACAAAACTAATTTGTTTTAGTCCGGTTGTTTGTGTTTTCTTCATGTATTATAACTATTTTCCATTTGATTTTATATGTAGCCTGACGTAGATAATTTAATTCATTTTTCACAGCAAGAAGAATTGCCTTGCAGTTTTCCACCATTTTTGAGAAATCAAAACCAATTGTTCGTCTTCTGTTCTTGCCATAAAATGCAATAGCTCATCCAACCGTTTTACTGGAGAATCGTAGTCATAATCCTTTCCATACTGTATTTAGAACGAAGGTATGGCACAAAGATAGTTGAAAATACAAAACCAACTATGACATAATAAGTTGGAGGCTTCCTCTTTATATGTGCAGGGACTAGGCGCTTTTGATTAGAAAGCTCAAGATCAAATTCATGTTACTCAGAATTCGGTAGAATTTTAACTCTGGCGTGCTCTGCTGTGTATTTCTCTAAAAGAAGGAAGCGAAAACCTATACGCTTACAACATCGGAAAGGGACAGTTCCAACATTAGCAATATAAATTCCATCAAAAAATGAGGAGAATATATGATGATCTCAGGAATTTTGCTGCTGGAGCTGTTGGTTTTACTCTTCTAGTCTGATTTGTGTCCACAACTATCTTGGCCGAGATGATTTCCATCAAAACAACACCAAAGATATAGACATCGGATTTGTCTGTGAGTTGAAAGAATTAGCGGTATTATGGGTCAATATATATGGCATTCCCTGTGGAGAAATGGAAACACGAGTTGCATCTAATGGCGCAAATCTTGAGAGCCCAAATCTGCCACTTTGTCCTGGAAGTGTTCATCCAACATAATATTAGTAGATTTTATGTCTCTGTGGAATATAGGTGGTTCAATACTATGAGGAAGTGTCAAGGCCTGAGCAGTCTCTATACAAATATTCAAACGATTATCCCAAAAGGCGTATGCTTTCTCTCGAATCACACGATGAACATCTTCTTAGTGTAATTTCTTTCAAACGGACAAGTTAGGCATGGATCTTATTTCAATTTTACCAGTTGTGAATAGGAGAAAACAAAACGAAAACAATAGTCATAGCGTTGAAAAGTTGATGCCCAACTGCAAGTAGTTTAAAATCGTCCTTTCAGATATACCTCTTTTGTCACCATATTGTTTTCCGATCATAACAAATTTTCTGTAAATATCTTCTGCCTAGCCTTTAGGTATATGGTCGAGAGCATACTTATAGATACACCTTGATATTTCCATTTCTTTACATCGCTCCTCGAACTTGGAAAAGGAAAAAATCCCTCCTTTCAACAAGCTCGTCTAGTTTTGTTTCAAAATCTACAAAGAAGTCAGCAAGTACCCCCTTCTTTGTATCGCAATCAATCCTTGCAGTATTAAATAAAACATCATTGCAATCAGAAAGTATGCTAATTGACCATGCAGGCAAGAGATACATTACATTTCAGAATTGGAAAATCACATCCATATTTGTAAGGAATGTTGCGCACTCTCCTTTATTCATTTCAAAGACCCGTGCCTCTTGTAATAGGCCCAATGATAAATAGATGGGCTTTCCAAAAAGAAAGTGCGACTACATAGCTTTATTACCACATGTAAATATTTAAGGTTGCCCCCTTTACATTGTCTGATAATTCCATATTCATCTATTGGCGCATCATAATCATAACTTGGCGTGAGGAATGGCCTTGTAGATCGGCCAAATGTTGTTCCTCCATGATACATGTAATAATTTACAAATGATCCTTTTGTTGCAGAAAAAAATGTGCAACAACATATGCAATATATTCTATTGGTCTTTGAGGTGACCTCCCCAAATACTTGGAAACCACTAGTCTAATTCTCATCCACATGTCTCATTATTTTCTCTTGCATTATGCTCCATTACTTTATTGCCATAATATGATCTTGATAACCCATAATATTTCATTAAATAGAGAGGGCATGGAATTGTTTAAGTTATAACAAAAGGAAAGTGACATAACTTTTATTACATTATGGATGGCAAGTCATGAAACATAAGTTATAAAATGAGGTATGTTTGGTGAAATATGGCATGGCTTTGAAATATATAATATGGCTATAACTGACCTTGAAGAATAGTTATAACTGACCTTGAAGAATAGTTATTGAATATCTCTTTTATATAGTGAATAAGGTATGTGCATATATCAACAAGGGTGACATAAGCGTCTTTGTACATGTGTGTCATTGGCAAAATAAGACGACGTGAATAATGCGATGAGTGAGTAGAAGGATCTTCTTAGTAGTAAGTCAAGCATTACAATAAATTCACTTATGAACAATGCACCAATATTTAATGGGAAAAAGTAAAACTTTGCACAAGTAGTGTCGTTGGAGAGTGAGCCTAGCAATGCTTTAATGGCTAAGTCCTGTTGACAAAAATTGTTGTCAACAGTGTCCATCAACGATAGGTTGGACCAAAACATACTCATGAAACTATTGTCTCGATCTAAAATAATGGTTCATGGGAACCCAAAATAAATCCAAACACATTCAAAGAAGACCTTAGCGGTGGCCTTAGCTATGATACTCTTCTTGCAGGGTGCGAAAATTGTCATTTTTCAAAATCGGTCAACGACCACGAAGACACCATCATTCTCATGCTTGGTTGAAGGTATACGAGACATGTATAGTCCCTATTTATTTATGGTTGGTTGCGGGAATTTCAAGATCTAATGTACTTGCAGACATCTTGTCGAAGCTTCAACCAATAAAAATAATTTTGGAGTATTGTCATTGTTTTGTTGTAACACCCCATTTCTAAAGTCCTGACTAGATGTAATTAATGTTAATGATTTCCATGCCATGGCATATGAAAATTGTATTATATTATTGTTTAATTGAAAAATTACAACCAAGTGAATGATGGGTGAAGCCTTAAAGTTCTGGCCATGATACCACAAGAGGGATCAGTGAGGGGGAATAGAAATGGGATTCATGTGAAAAATATCCCAAGCCACCCTGATGAATGATGTGGAGGAAATAACCAAAATTTCCTCTAACTTGATGTTGAAGAAAATTAGTTAATGAGAGGGGGTTGGTAGTTGAAGAACCAACCACCCCCTAATGAATATAGGCACGAAGAACTGATGGAGGGGGATTATACTTCCTCCTCATTTCCTCTGATTCTCGATTTCCTTATGATAGAAGAAAATAGGATATATTGAAAACCTCCCCATGTGGGGTGTGTAAGAAGAAAATGCACGAGTGCAAAGGGAAAGAGAGAATTCAGAGTGGAATATTTTGGTTTTTTGAGAAGGATTTGAGTTCAGAGTGAGAGAGCTCGTGGTTCTGAGTTTTTGGTTTGAAAGATAGATCTAAAGAACATATATGCAATGAGAGAATCAACAAAAGAAAATTGTGGGGGCACGTTGTGCATACATAGTTACAAAGTGGTATAAGATGGTCGTGAGAAGGAGGTTGTGCTTATGCAATAGGAAAGACTCGTCCAGTAGAAGAAAATACTTGTGAGGGACCAAAGGAAGCTCCATAATGCATACTTGGGAAAAAGAAGAACTAGGAAGTATTCCCAAGACTAGAATGGTCACATTGGAGTAGAGAAGACCCATAATTTCAAACTGAAGCAATAGATATCCGAAGACTTGATACTTCCTGGAAAGAAACCGACACTAGAAGGAGGGTGGTGAGGTACAATATAACTATGAAGGGAATATCTTGTGAAGAGGAAATCCAACTAGAAAGGCATCTGATAAACCTTCTCGAGGCCTTGAGCTTAGTGGGAAAGGGGGGATTTTTTTGTTGTTGTCAGTGATGTGGAGGAGAGTAGCCTCCCTGATCCATTCCTTGACTGGTTGAGTCAATTGTGAGAATCGCCTGGTGGTATCATGGTATGGCACATGGGTGGCATGCTACCGAAGTGACTGAGCAAGAAGATCCTATGGTTGGGTGGAAAAGCACTCACCCATAGTCAGTTGGTTGGTTTCAAATTGTAAAATAGATAAGTGTTATTTAAGCTCTGTGCAAACAAATGAAATAAATGGATGGATCTTGTAATTGTATTCATGAATGTATAAGATTCTTTGATGGATTCAGTGTGTGTTTCATTTGTAATCCTTTTTGTTGATGTAATTTTGGAACTGTAAGAATTATCCATGCCTTGCACAACTAGATATGAGCATCTTTTATTGTTCTAAGATAAAGAGAATGAACAGACTTGTGTCTATGCTTCATGTGTGCACAACAATAACATATTTTTTGTAATGGATCTCCTCTAAAAGGGAACCAGATATATAAGTTAAAAAAATAAATGATAATCCCTGAGAGGAATGGTGAATTTAACTATAGTAATGGTATGAGGAAGGCCACTATAGGCTAATAAACCTTCTATCATTTCCCTCTCCTTGATAAAGAATGTTTGCAAGGAATTAATTCCTTGATCGAATGTCAGGTAACAAGTTTATTTCTTGTTGTAAGTGGATTAAGAACCTGAGGGAGCCGAGTCAAAAACCCAGTGGGATGATGCAACATGAGGTTGTAGGAATGCTACGTACAAATTATAATTTATAACCTATTTATTCCCTGTTTGAACTCGAAGTGATTGAGAGAGGTCGGGTCGGCAGAAGGATTGAATGATAGTCATCCAATTGTATCAGATGATTAGGAGCTAGTTGAAAGGATTTGGAGTAGTGGGTTATCGAATATCAGATCCCCAGAGTATAGGAAGGTCATGTGTCATAGGCCTTGTCAAATAACTGATACCCGATACTCGGTGGGTCATGGTTCCGGGGACGGGTTTTGCTTCCCATTTCCTTAGAAATTTTATGTGTTAAGAAGGATACCTCACATGCAAGTGATGTTAGATTGATGAGGATGCATCATGTCCCAAGTATGACATGTGTCAAATCTTGATTTGTGTGGGAAAGAATGGTCTTGTTTGAAGGTGAAAACCCTTTGGATAATGCCATTGAATCATGGCCATGAGATTAGGGTGTTGAGAGATCTTAGCCATTGATCTCTCGTAGAATATCGGGAGGGGAGTCATGCCTGGAGTATTGGACACCGAAGAAATTTCCATTTCCATTTTTGTTCGAGGAAGCCCCGTTATGTTGATACCTGGGGGAGGGGCACATTTCTAGGGAAGGATTCTACCATTTTCCCAGGAATATCGAATTTTTTTCCCCAATCCTTTTATCCTCGTGAATTTCTAATATGTTGATGGCCTGGTGGGGCATGATTCTATGGAAGGTTTCTGACCTTCCCTATTAGCTTCTTTTGAGCGGAGGAGTATCCTTTCAGTCCTCAGGTCATACCATGGTTGGTCCATGTCTCAAGTGGTGATCGTGCCATGTGTCAAGGTGATTTGGAGTTTTGAGGAAACGATCAACATTGAGTTGTGAGTGCCACATGTCAATCCAGGTGGCAGGTGGTGACAGGGCCATGTGTCATGCTAGGTGGCAAAGTATGATAAGGCCACATGTCATGGGTGCCAACTCAAATATCATACAAAGTGCTTGGAATTNGGGTTGATATCCTAGTACCCCGGTGGGCCAATATGTCGATACTTCGGTATATTGGATACCAAGATAATTTTGAAAGTGGCAAGTGTGGAAGGTATGAGGGCTCGATGGGTTAGGTGGTTGGTTCCACGCTAGAATCCACATCAACAACCATGTTCACATTCGAGGGCAATGTGTATGACATGTCAATGCCACTTCATATGGTACAGGTGACATGGAGCCATGTGTATGAGATGCTAGTTCCACGTCGAATGGTACAAGTGACATGGAGCCACATGGATGCCACGTGGGAGTCTTGGCCAATGAAGGCATGAAAACTTTAATAGATTGTAAATTTTGGTCTAGAGCTCAATTTTGAGCATGGTTATAGTCATTGGAAATATCTTAACAAGAAGAATCCAACTATGGGATTCATTTAAAGAAAATAATCAATTTGAGGAAGAGGAAATTTTGACACCCCACCAACCTAAGTAAGGGTTAAGGGGTTGGGTCTGTTACAAAGTGGTATCAGACTAGAGTTTCAAACACTAGGTTTGGATGGGCTAGAGATCATTCATAGGGATGGTGTATCATGGCTAAGTATGATCCTATTGGAAAGTGTTTTTCTTCCTTCAATTTTATTTATTTATTAGCTGCATAAGTTGCTTAAGAATAAGGACTATAGATTGAAAAAAAAAATTAAAAGAAAAAGAAAAGAAAAATTATAATAGGAAATTTACATGTTGATTTGCAACATAAGAAATTGCATTTGTGGCTTTGTTGAAAAGATAACTACTCCTACATGAGTGGGAATATGCTATTAGGAATTAATGGTAAGACTTAAATGTGAATGTCAGAGATGACAGAATATTATTATAGAGATGCATGAGTCCAGAGAATGGATGAGTTGGATTGTTTTGATTAGGTTGTAATGTTGTAAGTATGGGTTGATGGAGCCCTAGAAATCACAATTGCTGCTTAAATAAAAGACTAATGCTCATATATATTATTCCTCATGTTTAGAGGAATGATGGAAATTTCTAAGGTCGGTTTACTGGACCTATAATAATTAAAACTTGTAGCTGGAATACATATGCATTGTAGGCATGGGTAAAATGTTGGGTGCACAAGGATATGTTGTAATGCATATGAAAGTAATTAGGGATGTATATAACCTGCATATAGATTTATTATAGTCTATTATTGTATGTAAAATGTGACCAGTGTTTCTATAGATCATATGGTTAGTGATGACCTAATTATAGCAGAAAAGTTAACAACATGAATGAGAATGTTGAGGATGTTGATTGTTTACATCCTTATGAAGATAATGCAAGGGACCAATGGGGTTTTGATCCATAATCTAGTAGAGAGAATGTTGGGACATTCTCCTAAAGGTAATGGATCAAATTGACATCCAGAGGTGAATGATGGCTGTATAGGTATGGCTTAGTATTCTCATGAAACAATTAGAGCGAATCTAGGAAAGTATCCCCTTGATAAAGGTTTGTTGACCAAAAGTGAATTGGGGCATGAAGAGATACAAAGATTGGAATTTTATTTCCATGGGTAATGTTGTAATTACCTTTTTGTATTTTCTAACCTATTTTTATTTTCTGAATTATAGAATTCTTTTGTAGCGGAAGGGAAATATTGGTTTCTATTAGTTGTTTCCATGTAGAGAGGGAAGCATAATTATGATTATGTCTATGAGACTAGACATGTGGATGACTATAAGTTCTCATCAGAAAAGGATGATGTTAAAATTCAATAAATGTGAATGAATGATATAAAAATGTGCAAGTGATGCACATGCATTATATATATATATATATATATATATATATATATATTCTCAAAGGTATGGTATGATAAGGTATGGTATGGTAAGGTTATAACACCATATGTGGTTGTAGTGACATTTCATTTGTTTGTACAAGTCTACGCATGCATTGACAACTATTGCACCTCTTCACATACTCTTTGGCGTCTCTGAAAAGTGTGGGCCAATAATACCCTTGATGGAGTACCTTGTACCTATTATTTTTATATGAAAAATGGCCCCCACATGGCCCATCATGACAATATTTTAGTATTTCATGGACTTCATCCTCTTGTACACTCTTATGATAATCAAATTAGGCCCAGTGTAGAAGAGGCAACCATCAATCCATAAAAATATTTCACTTTTCCTGAGTAAACTTTGTCGTTCTTTGGGAGTCAGATGATGCAAAAGTTTTCTTCCATCCAAAAAGTTAGCAATATTTTCAAACCAAGGTGAGTTAGTAGACACTACAGAGAGGTGTTCATCTGGAAAAAAATATTCTACTGTAGGTTTATTCTCATTATATGTTATTCTATAAATAAAGTTAGCAACTACATTATCTTTTCCAGGTTTATCTAGAATGGTAATATCAAATTCTTGCAATAAAATAAACCATCTAGTGACCCTTCCATTGGTGATTGGTTTGTTCATTAAATATTTAATAGCATCGTTATCAATATGTAAGATTAAAGGATATCCGGTAATGTATTGTCTAAACTTATTTATTGCATGAATAACAACAAAAAACTCTTTCTTAGTTATCATATAGTTCAATTTTGTGGGCGAGATATTATTACTGACATAGTAAATTGAATATGGGTCCTTTCCTTCTAGTTGTCCAAGAACGGCTCCAATAACGATGTTTGATGCATCTGTGGAAATGTGGAATGAGAGGGTCCAATCAGACCCTCTTAGTACAACAATTTCAGATGCTTTGATTTTCAATTCATCAAGTTCATGATGGAATGTCTCCGTCCATACAAAGTCAGTGTCTTTATTAACCAAAGTGAATAATGGACAAGAAATACTTGAAAAATTTCAGTGAATCTACGGTAATAACCAACATATCCTAGAAATATTCGTACCTACATTTGCGAAGTTGGAGTTGGAAAATTTAATATTACCTTTACTTTTTTTTAGATCAACTTGATTACCTTTTTCTGAGATGTGATGTCCCAGTATGATGCCATCAGTTGCCATTATCAAACATTTTTCATTACTAAGGGAGACATTGACTCTTTGCACATTATTAATTTATTTTCTAGATTTGCTAGTGCCTCATCAAATTTGTCCCCATATGTTGGGAAATCGTCCATATATATTTCCATGCAATCATGAATTAGATAAGATTATATACCTACAATGCCTCACTGAAAGGTGGTGGGGGCATTGCATAACCCAAATGGTAGAACATGGTAGGTGAATGTACCCCACAAACAGGTGAATGTTGTTTTCTCTTAGTCTTCGGGTGTGATTTGTATCTAGTTGTATCCACTGAATCCGTCGACGAAAGAAAAATACTTCTTTCCTACTAGCGTGCCCAGGACTTGGTCGATAAATGGTAATGGGAAGTGATATTTATATGTCTCTTTATTTGGTTCTCTATAATATACACAAATTCTCCATTTATCATTTTTATTTGGTACCATGACAAGAGGGGAGACCCAATGGCTATCAGAAATGGGATAGATGAAGTTAGTTGTAAGAATTTTATGTGCCTCTTATTTAACTATGTATTTCATTGTCAAGTTCATCTGGTGTTGGGTTTGGCGAATGGGTCTGGATCCCTACATGTCAAAGTAATCGCAGGTGAAGGCATAATTGTGCTTTTGCAACACTTGAACCAATTTCTCCTTTTGTTGTTTGGTTAGTCCTCGTTTGATTTTCAAAGTTTTCCCTGGAATGATTTCTATGGTTTCTATAAGGGATCCTTGATCCTTTTTTGGTGCAGGTTTGGGTTATGTTGGTGAAATTCTTGTTGAGGCTAAAGAAACCTGAGTTTTTGGTTTCATAAAATGCTCAATAATATGTGTGTTTCCTAAGGAAGAGGAAGAGGTTGTAAAATTGTTGATTTGATCATCCTCTATTTTATCTCTTATAGCTAAGTATTAATATATGGAGAGTACTTGATGGGCTTCCCCTTCTTCATCACTCTTTGCTCCATCAACCCAGTGTGGTGTTTCTAAGTCTATGTTGGGTTTAGCGGGAGGGTAGAGGGTTAACTATTTGATGGATGTCTCGTGGGAAATGGTCATGTATCCTGACTTACAATCGATGTAGGCATCGACGGTGGCGATCCAAGGTCTTCCAAATATTAGAGGATACCCTCCCAGAGAGGTTTTGGGTTGAAGGATCATGAATTTAGTGGGATATTCCCACAAATCCAGAGAGATCACTACATCTTCTATAATTCCCTCTAGTTTAATTGTTGATCTATTAGTGAGTTTAAGTATAGTGTGGGTTACCTTAAGGCTTGCATGGTCTCCTATGTCATAACGTTGATGGAGGCCCCAAGGTCGATTAATGTGTTAATAATAAGTGTGTTTTTTATCTACACATTAACGACAGGATTTTTAGGGTCAGAGTATTTAGCTATGAGAACTCCCCCCATAATTAGGTCTGAGAGTTTTCCCATGACATGAACAGTTTGGGGATCCTTTCATTTCCTATGGGATTTCCTTAAGAAAAGTTCTCATGCTGATTTTGAATAAATAGGTACATCCTTAATTGCTTGAAATAGTGGTATCTTGACACACACATTTTTGAGTTCTCCTAAGAAATCAAACTCAAGTTGTGTAAAAACAATTTCTCAGTTTAGCCTTTCAGGATAGGGTAGGTCTTTAAGTTCGGGGTGGGTATTTTCATATTTTGAAGGTTCTTGAGATTTATTTTGTTATGATTCTTCATTTGGGACCTCCTCATTCAAATATTTGATGCTAATGCAGGGTTGGTATTTGGTTACAGTCTTCCTAGATCGAAGGTGAATATTGTTATAGTCCAAGGAAGAGATGGAGTAACTAGGGTAGGTTGCAAGTCCAACAACTTGTGTTGGTTGACATGGCCTTCTGTTATTCGGGTTAGGTATGGCTTGTGTAGGTAGTTTTGGGGTGGATGTGGATGTTTTCATTTGGGGAGGAGGACATATTTGAATGGGTGGTTGTGTCATAGGTTGTTTAGGTCCTCCTATGGTGGGATTTCTCCATCCTTGTTGCCATAATTGGTTTGGAGGAGGAGGAGATACAAATTATTTTCTTGGCATACCCCATGGCTGAGAAGCATATTTCATTGAAGGGTTAATCTAATATGAATTGAAATATTGAGATTGATCTTGGATCATACCTTGAATTTTGGGATTTCAGGAAAACTTTTGAGAGACGTAGCATTATTGTTCTGGTTCTTCAGCTTTCTGGTAAACAACTTTTAATCCTGGTAAGGATGGAAAATCATGAGTAGCATGGTCCTCGCTACATATTTTGTAAACCTTGATCTGATCCAAAGGAAATTCTCTCCGTTGTTTCTTCATTCCACATCTCAGAAAAAATATAACCAATGCTTGTTCTATTTCTTCCCTCTTCTTCTTCATCTGCAGTGTATCCAGTTGGGAGCTCAGGGAATTCAGTATGTCGGTGTTGAATTATTCTAACATGTTCCTAATTTATTCTCTCATGACTCCACCTCAAACAATTTTTCATGTTCTTGTTAGTATATCTCTTGGCCCTTTTCCCATTTTTTGTGTGCCTCTAGAATACTTAGGTCAAAGTTTCAAGATAATATCGTATTCTAACTAAGAAACATCTCCCCCACCCATTAGGTTGAATATTTCTATACAATCATCTCGAATTCATCTTAGGATAAAGACACGTCATGTCTCTTGATCCAAGTCTCATTGTTTTTCCCTCTATAGGTTATAGGTTAACCATTCAACATAATATTCCATACTTTCATCTTCATGCTGCATCATCTTGAAGACTTCCTCTCTTCTTTATTTATCTTTGCAGTAGTCTTGGTACTTTTCTAGAAATTTATTCGTCATTTGATCGCATGAGAGGATGTTATCCTTTCCAAGACCCATAAAACATCATAGTGCAACTCTCTTGAGTGTGTTGGGAAAAATCTTTAGTTTATGGGCGTCTATCATGTAGTCATATATTCTACAAAGTACATCAAACTCGAAGAGGAAGGTATCGGGATCTTCTTTAGATAGCCCATGAAATTTTGGCAAGGTTGAATGAGGGATGTTCTTCATCTTGGTATCCTCATATGTTTCTTAATTGGAAATATGAAATTCATGGGTTCCTCCTTGACAACATCGTGTGCCATTTATTTCCAAGGGATGTCCTTTGTTTCTAAAGGTGCCTCAATAAAAAGGATCTCTTCATAGTGATATTGCTCATTGATATGCTCTTTTGAAAGTTGAACTTTTGTGTGCAGAGACCCTTATACAGTCTATGATTCTTCAGGAGATGCTTCGGGCTTCTTCTTGGCAAGAGAACTTGTTGTAGGGGATAAGTAATTTGGTTGTTTGAGCTCATTTCCCTCTTATGATTGACGTGCACTGTTATCTTTTTTAGGATTTTTTGGAAGAGATAATAAATCTACCTTGTCAATATCTAGATTTGGGAATATAAAAGATTAGAAAAACATTCTACAAATTGTTGAAAAGGAATAATAACATTTAATCTATTGTAATGAAGTAAATCCACACAACTAAACAACAACTACTCTTTTGACATCTTCCTGGAAATGACGCCAAAAATGATGGACTTTTCAATTAATTTCTAATTAATTAGCGAGCAACAGAAAAGTGTATATTCAATTATCAATCTGAGGTCGTATATTACTTAAGAATTGTCCTGCACCGTATAGGAAAGTTGTAGTGTTATTTTCTACAAGGTTGTTATAGTACTTTGAATGTCATAAATCAAGGGTTCAATATACTTATTTAATTCACCAAACTAAACTATTTCCTAAGTTGCAAGGAAGTAAATATCGCACTTGTAGGAAAGTAAAGTCACACTTGGGAAATCAAAATCACACTTTCAAGAATTGAACCATGCTTGTAGAAATTGAAATCACTCTTGTAGGAATTGAAATCACACTTGCGGAAATTGAAATCACACTTGTGGAAATTGAAATCACACTTGTAGAAATTGAAATCACACTTGTAGAAATTGAAATCACTCTTGCATGAATTGGAATCATGCTTGTGGAAATTGAAATCACACTTGTAGAAATTGAAATATATCCAAAGATATACTAGTGACTTGCTCAAGAATAATTAATATCTTGTTTTGTTAGGACAATTAAGTGTTCACTCATCAAATAATAATCCAGTAATACCAAATCCAAATTGTTGAAGACCAACATTATCACAAATTAGAAGAAAACAAAATAAATTGCAGGTGCAAGCGGAGTTGCAGCAACAAAGATGTAGGACAAAAAGGAATCACAACGATTTGAGTTTCAACAACGCGAGTTGCAGAAACATAGACTACAACAATAGAGGTACAACACGAGAATAGTAGTGAGGTGAATGTCAATAACTAGGAGCTGCAACACATCTGCGATTATATGACTTCATGAAAATAACACCAATACAAAATTATAGTGTAAGAATGCTAATTCTTAACAACAAGAAATTAAATATCAACCACACATGAATGGAAATGATTGTTCTACCATATTTTAGAATTGTAGTAGATTGAAAAATAAAGTAGCTACATAATTAAATAAACAAAACTCAAAGGTTAAATCCTACACTAATATACAGGTAGTACCTATTTAAGGAGGGGGGCCTACCCCCTTAGACAAGGCACTAAGCTATGAAATCAGAACCATACGATTACCAACACATAAACACGTGAATGAAAGATGGAACAAAAATTGTACTGCAAAATTTTGAAAATACAATAACAATCGAATGCTCATCGCTAGAATAATTTTACTCCCCTCAACTCTAGGTAAGATGAAGATTTTATACAACATGAATGATGTCTAAAATTATACAAAATGAGGGATGGACAACTGTGAGAATCTGGTTGTTCATCCGGTTACATTGATTTCATCAAACTTTAGTGAGAATCGGGCGTGTGTTGACTCAGTAGGAAAATTGATTTCTCTTTTAGTCATCTACTTGCCTCCTAATGCCTTCCTTCATGAAGATCATTTCCCAAATATCAACTGAAACATTGACAATTGTTCTGGTGAGATTTATTTGGAGTCACAACAAAGGGAAGCATGCTTGGAGTTGCAATGGTTGTCTAGAGTTGCAGCAACAATGAGTGCACTTGGAGTTGCAACAGTTGGTTTGTGCCTAGAATCACAGTAACTTGGAGTTACAACAGAGAGGTATTACAACCACTTTGAGGAGTTGCAACTACTGTATTACTCCTGTGTAGTCGTATTGGTACATGAAAGTAGCAAGTTCATTTAATAAATATACAAGAATAGCATGATAATGGCATATGGGGAATGATTTGTACCTTGATTTTAAATGGGGAAAACCCAAATAGAGAGAGTATCAAAAGGAAGTGATTAATGAAAAATGGTAAGAAAAAAGTTATTATATGGGTGAGAAAGTTGTGCTAATTTAGGCACCTGTCGGCCATGAGCACCATAATCTAGTTCAATATAGAAATTAACTCAGAAAAAATTAACAAATATGAGCAAAGGAGGAGGTATAACTACTTTCCTAGAACATATTTATCAAACTGAAAACCAAATGGGTAAGACAAGCATAGATCAATTAGTTTATTCAACACAAAGTGAGATGGAAAATGAAGAGGAAAAAACTAGCATAAATTTTTGGAAATTGGTTGTCATTGATGTCAACCCTAGAAGAATTAGTCAAGTGAAGAAGCCTACAGATGTCTGATATCAATATTGCAATATGGAGATTGTTGAAAGCATTATTTGTGGTCAATTTAGATACCCTATCTTTGAGGTAATTTTTACCTTGCATAAATAACTCAAACAAAATCACAATTTATATGGTTGGAAAGCTTATTCTAATACCTTTCCAACAATATATGGAAGTCCTTCTAACTCCCAAGGAATGAGGAGATATGAATTTTTTTGTCCGACAACCCAGCCAAAACATTGAGGACAGTTTAGCTAGGTCGGCCCAAAAACTAAAAATAGGGACATAAATATTATAAATACAAGATGTATTTTCACATTTTTAGAGAATCCAATCTTGTTATCTCTTAGCACAAGTTTGGAGTGAAGGAACTTGGAGGATAAGGAGCTCTTATGAAGGATATATTCTAGTCTTATGGTGATGTTTTGATCATTGTTATGGGTTTGCTATAGTATGGAAGGTTGATTCTTTTCACAAGGTTCTATGTGGTTTTTGGGGTTTATGTGTGGACCCATGTGGACCTAGGATCTTTATGTGGACCCAGTTTCTATGTGGACCCAATTTGATGATCATGATGTATCAATGATAGTCACAAAGACATTGACAATCTATTTGGACCCAGTTTCTATGTGGACTAGTTTCTAAGTGGACCCAGTGTGATGATGATGATGTATTAATGACAATGAAAATGATGGGTTGATTCTATAATTTATATTTAATGTTTGAATTAAGGGGGTTGGAGCCTCCTTCTAGTTGGTGCTGGAAAATCTAGGGAGTTGTAGCTTCCTTTAGGTTGGAGATTTTAAATAGGGTTTTGGAGCCTCCTTCATGTTGGAGCTAGAGAATCTTGAAAGTTGTAGATTTCTTTGAATGCAATATTTTATTATATAATAAAAACATTTATTGGATTTTCACTTACATATATTATGCATTGTGTATCTCTTCTTCTGCTCTTCATTGGATATATTATATGATTGGAAAGTAAAGTTGTAAAAAGTGATAAATTGTACTCGATACTGATTCACCCCCCCTCTCAGTATAAACAATTGATTTCAGAGCAGGTTGCCTTCAGAAAATTTTAATCACTAGAAGTAATATCATGAGAAGAAATGGAAGGCCACATTCCAAATGGGATTCCACTTTTTGACAGAAACAATTATTCATACAGAGAAACATAATACAAACTTACTTGATAGATTTAGGAGTGGATATTTGTCTCTCAGTTGTAAATGGATATGAATTCCCAGAAGATACTCCTACTGATCCAAATGAGAATAAATTAATGAGTTGTGATTCAAAGGCCATGCATGTTATCCTAAATGGATTAACACTAATTGTCTCTAGCAAGGTGATGGGCTACATCACAGCTAAAGAGGTATGGGATAAACTTAAAAATATCTATGAAGGTGATTTGAAAGTCAAGTAGGTAAATCTTCAATGATACAGAGCGGAATTTAAAAATCTAAAAATGGATGAAAATGAAGAAATTGCAACGTACTTACTCATAGTAGATAAAGTTGTCAATGCCATCAAAGGATTAGGAGAAGAACTCAATGAATCCTTGGTTGTACAAAAGGTGTTGAGATCACTTCTTTTGAGATATGATTCCAAGGTCTCTGTCATTGACAAAAATGACATGGATGAATTACATGGGTCCCTCACATCATATGAAATGAGAAAAGGTACAGAAAATGGACAGTCAAACAGTGAAGCAGCTTATAAAGCAATGAAGAAAACAAGGAACAAGGAACATAAGGTAGAATAAATATCAGGAGATGATTCAGATGAAGAAGAGTCATATTTTGTAAGAAAAATCAAGAGGGAAACCGGAAAATAAAAAGGTAAGTTACCTTTTAAATGTTTCAATTATGGTAGAATAGGACACTATGCTAAGAAATTTCCTTTTGAATAAAAGAAAATATTCCATAATAAAAAAGAGCCTCTATTCCAAGGAGGATGGCATTTCTTCATATGACAATGATGGAGAAGAAGATGTAAGAGGAGTTCTCTTCATCATTCAAGAAACTCATAATGATGATCAAAAAAATTATGAAATAGAAGAAATCAATTCTGAAGAAGATTCCAATGAAGGAACAAGCTTTGACTCTTTCTGGGGAAGAAAAGACATCACATAAAGTGAACAAGAATATGATGAGAATCTTGAGAAATTAAAGCATATTGAACAAGAAAATAGAAAGCTCAGAAACAAAAATAGATAATTGAAAAATGAATTATCAAATTGTGAAGAAGAAAATCATGATCTTGAAAATACAATTAATAACTTGAATAATAAGTTAGAATATTATGAGAAATTAAAAGAAGAATTGGATCACACAAGAAAAGAGTTGATGTTGACAACAGAAAAATTGAAGAATTTTGAAAAAGGTACTAAAAAGTTGGATGCAATTCTTAGCAATCAGAGATCATCGGATGATAAGAAAGGACTTGGATACAATAACAGTCTGAAGACAACAGACATAGATAAATCAAGCAAGGAAGTTGAAGGAAATTATAGAAGCTATGTAAATTCCTTAAGAAGTGGAATCAACAATCAAGAACAAGTTGAAGACGTTGAAGTTGAAGTGGAGATTGTTGAAAGCATTATTTGTGGTCAATTTGGTACCCTATCTTTGAGGTAATTTTTTACCCTAAATAAATAAATCAAATGGAATAACAAGTTACATCGCTAGAAATATTATTCCAATACCTTTCCAATAGTATATCAAAGTCTCTCTAACTCCCAAGGAATGAGGAGATGTGAATTTTTTCGTCCGACAACCCAGCCAGAAAATTGAAGATAGTTCAACCAAGTTGTCCCAAAAAATAAAAATAGGGACATAACTACTATAAATACATATTCAAAGACACTAAAACTTAGGTGAAAAGGGGCTTAAATGATGAATTGGGTCCAATCAAGAAATTGGGTCGAGGCAACAATGGGATTGATCAAGGAATCAGGTTCGATAGGGAAATTGGGCCAAGGAAACAAATTGAACAGGTGAGAAGGGGCCTAATTGAGGAGTTGGTCCCAATTAGGAATTCAATCCAAGGAAATAGTTTGAGCAGGTGAGTGTTGCACAATTGGTTTGGACAATTGGTTGTCATTGATGTCAACCCTTGGAGAATTTTCAAATCCCTAGAGATGTGGCTGAGATTGATGGTGAGTCAGTTGTCATTTATGGAGTGGTTGATATCAACAGATGTGATGTGTGCATTTGATGAAGTAAAAATGAAGCCCCAAAGTTGTTTGAAGAATATGGAAATGAAGTACAATGTAAATGTAGGTAAGACACTCATAGATGGATAGTCCTTGTCGTGTCATTTCTGGTGATAGGTGGTATGCCACATGGTTCCTCATGGTTAAGGAGTTATGAGGTCATGAAGTTGGAAGCCCCAAATATGGGTTAAGAAGCCCCTAAAGCCCCTAATTGGTTGCAAGTCATTAATGAAAGGGTAAATTGGTTGTAACAATAAAGTTCAAGAATCCCTAAAGTTAAGGAAAGAGGTTACTTAGAAAAATTATATATACACCTCAACAAGTCACTGATAAGCACATTCACACATGCATTATATTAAATATATTCTATGTGAGTAAGTGATTCTTATTAGAGGTAACCAAGGATATATGAGGCGAATTTCATAGGGAAGATGAAGAAAAGAAGGGAAAAATTCCAAGGGAGGATGAGGTCTTGTGATTATGTGTTCTAAGGTATGTTATTTGCAGGTCATCTTACCATTTTCACTATAAAGGTTTTTATAGAAAAATTCAGATAGTAAAACTTATAGGCAGTTGATAAGACATGTCAAGGTACCTGTGCTAAAAATTTCATCTTTTAGGTCATTTTTTTTTCCTGAGATACACTCTGTGGAAAATAGGGCTTTTGGCTTGTCTTGAAACTAGTCTCAGAAATGTGTTACGAGTAAAAAAATCATACATTCTTCATAGAGGATCCAAATTCAATGAGACCAAATGCATGGGATAGATTACAGTATTTAGTATGTTTTGTATTATTTTCAGATATAGATATCAAATATTCCACACGTGGAATGATCTACAAGTTTTCTCTCTAGAATAAGCCAGAATTCAACAAGGTCTTCCATGTTTTATATAACGCCTTTTCTGGGGTGTTCCAAGTAGTGAAACTTGGAGGAATTCTAGAGAATATATTGAATAATATAGGGTACAAGTTTCCGACCTTTATTCATTACAGGTATGGAGATATTCTTGTTGAAATTTAGGGTTTGTGACCAGGGGTGATTTTAAGAACCCCCCCTAAATTTATATGTATAATAAATGGGTGAATCCCCATGATACATAGGAAAAATTGAAGGCTATTTTATCAATAATATAAAATGTATATATAATTTTTTGGCGAATATTTTAGTCAATTATATAATCTTGTAAAATATTGGTGAATATTTCACTGAATTATAAAATCTTGTAAAACATTGGCGAATCTTTCACTGAATTATAAAATCTTCTAAAATATTGGCGAGTGGTGTTGGGTAAATAAATGGACTTCACACAACATTTCACCACATCTACTACAGTAAAGTCGACCAAAATTGACAAAGAGAATTTTGTATAGGCCAATTGAAAAATGTGTTTCAATCTACAAATGGAGTTCACAACATTGTCAACATTCACTACATCTGCTACAATAAAGTCAACCAACATCAACATTCACTACATCTACTACAATAAAGTCAACCAACATTTC
>ML793971.1:62751-72898 GCA_009831015.1 Picea engelmannii | reverse complement strand
TTGAAAGTAAATTGTCACCTTCTTATCAGTCAAGTCTTACAGAGTACTGTAAAGGAGTTGTAGCTTTAGCCATAAACATAAATGTATATTCTATATAGTATAATTCCAAATTCTTACAGAGATCTATTGGGAGTTTTTCCTTTCGCCATAAACCTAAAATAAACATGATATATATGATAAGAATAAGAAATTTTTACCAAATTAAATTGATAAGAGTAAGAAATGTTTACCTAAAATTATTTGAAGTTTGATGAAAAAGGGATAAGAATAAGAAATGTTTTCCTATATATATATGAATAAGAATAAGAAATGTTTACCTATATCTATATCTATAGGAATAAGAATAAGAAGTCCCTGAATTGTTTTTTGAGTGTGCCTTATATCTATTAGGAGGGTTAGCAGATTTGTGTCCAATGGAAAGGGAAGAGTTCAAAGCTAAAAGCATGAAATTTTTTATAGACTATGATGTTGCATATCACATCATTCCTATGCTAAAGTTTCAGCCTTTTACTACAGGATGCAAACCCAATTTGCAACTACATGTATATGAATAACAATATGATAGCAGTAAAGGAGAAATTTCAAATCTAGAAGGTATCAACAACAATTATGATAGCCCTCTTCAGGAGTGTACAAGCAGGTCTTGTAGTAGACCATGTCCATTTCTAATACTTGATAAATTTTTCTTGCTTCTCCTCCATAGGAATGAAAGACCCATAAATTGAATGTTATTCAAAGTCTCACTACCATGAAGTTTCAACATCCAATTCTCCCTACAAAATGCTTCTTTTGATTGATGTCAGTGAAAAAATAGCATAGAGTACTCAATCATAATCTAATCTTGGCCATGTTGCAACTCCGAAAGGCATGTTTCACCATCTCTTCTTTATGAAAAAAAATAGACGATTTGACAATCTAGTGTTGTGCAACAAAACTTGAACTAGACTCTCTTTCAGTGCCATCTAGCCTGTTACCCCTCAAAATGCATGAGCATCTTGAGATATACTTTCCAGCAATACAAGCCTTGTTGTCATGATGATTTTCAGTAGATTGGAACCTGTAGCTTGAGGACATGTATTTGGAGCCTAGCCAATCTTGAAATGTTACCCACAGACAACCTTGTGAAGAGTTGCAATGGCATTGGAGGAAGCATGTGGTTTTGTTGTGAAGGCTGGAATTTCTACAGAGTATAAAGTTTCCATCAGACAAGCTTGAATAGCAAGATGCAAGTCAAATATCCATGCAATAAAGGAGTACTATCCTAATCTGCAGCAAAGAGGGCTAGAGCAGATCTTAACACAGGATTTTTGAGGACTGAAATTGCTAGTATTTAGGCTCTGATTTCTCAAGTAAACCCTGATATTACACAACTCAAAGAGAAGTTTATTTTGTACAAGAGAAATCTAATTTAGGCTGAAACAACTTTGTCTCTAGAACTGTGAAATGAAATTCATATGTCCATCAAGCATCGCTAGAGGACTAGGAGACCTAGCACTCTCCTAGCTAGGTGAAAACACTTTTGGAGTAACCCCAACAGCTAACATGACTAGTATAAAGGTGCCCTTCTGATTTCAGAACACTATGTTGAATGCTCTAGCTCTGGTTGAATGAGTTCTTTCTCACTTTTTTAATTAAAATCTTTAATACAATTCAGTGACAGTGATCTTATTGCATAGCTTGAGAGTATAAGGGATAACTCCTTTAGCTATTATATTATTTCAATTTAACCTAGAGCGGGGAGGTTTTCAACCTCCAGTGGATACTTGGCACGATTCTCTTCCTAGGAGCATCTCAGAATACAACGTACTTGCCAACTTATGTTGCTCTATCAAATCCATTAAAACCTATTCCTTTTCTTCTAATGTTTCCTTGTTAGGAACTGAACTTATTTTTGGTCTTGTGAAATGTCATTATCATAGTCTAATGGGAACTTCTCCCATGGGTTAGTCTAATTACAAACTTGCATATATGGCATGAAATGAGATACCATAATATGGACAAAAGTCTTGTGATCTATTTTGATTGATCATCCCTTTTCAAACGCCTTTACATCCAGAACAGGTTTTCAGATAGTGCAACTACTAAAGATATTCAACAACTAACCTTATCCGACATCAACTGCTCCTTGTTATATTATTGATGTTAAACCTATAGAGTGTCCTATAATAGTTGCTTCCATGTCTTAGCATTGTACCATATGAATTTGATATACAGAGCACACATTGTTAACAGATTGCACAAACTATGCCCACTTCAGCCATAATAATAGAAATGTAGAAACTGAAGCAAAACCTAGGGGTATGTCAATAACTGAAAGCAATTCAGATAACCCCCTTAAACAATCCTATTTCAACATCTTGGTGATGGGTAGGCAGAAGACAATGCCCAACAAAGGTTGGATAGGCAAGCAATTTGCATACTCCCATTACCTTGTTTCATGCATAATCTTTTCTCCTACCTTTGATTCCCTGCAGAGCCTACACTTATGAAATACAATCTTCTTTTCTTGTTTCTCCTTGAAAAATATGCTTCGACAAGATGGATTGGAAGAATTACATGTGGCCCCAAATGTGGGGGGAAAACGGCCAATAGGGGGTGTACCACATAGTTGGCTATTTGTGTAAGAAAAATGGCCCACAAGGTGCAATGAATAAGCACATGCCATCGGGGAGATTGTGACCCTGGTGGGTGGCTTGAAAAGTCACCACCCCACCATTGAACCACAACCACATTGGTGATATATAAATTTGGAAGTTAGAACACAATTAAACCAATACACCCACTACCATACCTCGGGGTTCCAAATATGCTTGATACACCAACATAGATCTATCTTAACTCCAAATGTGTTAAGCACCGAGATGGATCAAAAATAAATTGAAATGTGAATCTCTAGGTGCTTAAAAAAGCTTGAATTAAGATGGATATATGCTGGTGTGCATGTGTGTGTGCACATATTAATTAATGTTTGTTTTTCTTTTCTTCAATTTTCTTTCTCATATTATTGATTTTTATATACATTTTGATTTATAAGAACAAATATTACACATGTTACACATCCCATTGACATTGGACTGTTATGTTTTTATTTTTATTTTAATATTAAATTGGGCCAACTTATGCCATTTGTCACATCAACATTAGGCACAGACATTACTGCTCCCTCACATTGGGCTGTAGAATACACCCAACAATCACAAGGTTTTTAGATATACAATCTAAGGTTTTTCCCTCACTACAATTAGTTTACCAATAATCTCTGCAAGAACATGATCCATCCTTGAAATGATGGAAACGGTTTTCATCCCTCACAACAATTTCTTGACTAACGATTTTGGAAATGAACTTAGTGACACTGTGGCACTCACCACACACTCTCAAATTCTTGGTAATTTGGATAGAGGTTCCAGAGATTGTGTTAATAAGCCCAAAAGCAATGGCCAACTTCTCACTGTGACTCTAGAGCATGTCTTCTTTAACTTCCTCTTCCACGTCATGCAACACAAAGTTCTTGTTAGGCACATACCCTACCTCCTCCATCTTCCCAGCCAAGATCTCCAATGTTGCATAAATTTCCTCCAACTGAGGGTGTGATCTATCTCCCACAAGGAATGTATGGACTGTGTTATCTACCTCAATAAAGCTGCAACCTGGTGTCTTTTTCAATCCCTTGTCTTTCATCATTGTTCTGACCTTTACTACATCATCCCACCTCCTGTAATGACCCTAATTAAATAAATATTTAAAGACTATAAAGTAAAATTAATTAAAGAAAATAATCATGATTAATTAAGTAAATACTCTAACTACAGATCACATTTAATGACCTGAGAAGTAAATTTAAAAGATCAATGGAAAATGTTATAAAAATGGTTGCGTATGCAGAGAAGGAGAGTCTGTTAGTCCCAAGAAGATAAAACATTAATGGAGGGATAAGGGATGGGGACGAGGGTAGGTAGGGGAGTAAAGGAGGAGTCAGTGAAGGAGGGATAAGGGAGAAAGGGAGGTTTACGTGAGGGGCATTCGACATTGGAGGGGGATGAATTCTGGAGGATTTTCGGACTTGCTGTGAGCACAGAGTTTCTGACTGTGGCTTTTGATCAGTGGAGGCACCGAGTTGCTGGAGGTTTTGGGCACGGAGGGCCAGGATATCCATAGATATCCTGGAGCTAGGTAGTTTTCCTAGTTGGCAGGGAGGACAGTAGTTTTGGGCAATTATTTTCCTGTTTGTGGCAGGGTTGATCTGTGTAGCAGGTAGCAGGAAGGCAGAAGCAAGGCACAAAGGAAACAGAAATTAGCATCAGAACCAGGTACTTGTTAAGTTATGTATTTATTTCTTTCTGCCATGAATTCAGTATTTATTGATAAATCTAAGTCACTGAAGTTGTTGTTATGAAAATCAATATTATGGTAGGAAGTTATTGTTTCAGTTTACTAAATAAAATTTTATGAAACTTAATGAGGTTTAGAAAATATTAGGTTGTTACATATGGTATCAGAGCGTCTTAGTTCGAAATCTGGGCCTAAGGGCCCAAACCCCGAGTGTTGACTCCAACCATGCTTAAACTACAAACAAAACACATTCAGTTTGACCCGATATGACTGATACAGTATCCGAAAATATACTCAGGTAGTACCCCTAAGTTATCCAAACAAATGACCTCATAGATATATCACAAGTAACTACTTTAGGCAATACCTGTAACTGGATCATATATGGCTACTACAATTAGTCTGAATATTCAAAGGAACGCCTTTAAAATAGTGGCAGCAAACCAGAAAGTTTGAAGGATCACTCCCTATAAAATGGCTACCCTTAAATAAGCCTGATAAAGCTATTGAGCACGAAAAATAGAGATGATAATTTTATTTTATTTGAGCAATACTTGTCAATGAAGTTTCGGGTAAGATAGACACCTGAAATCGACGGAAGTGTCGAAGGAAGCTTCTATGGAAGGCTGGAAGTTGGAAAATTTAATAACTGCACGAATTACATTAAATAATATGCAAAAGGACATTTGCAGGACCTTGAAAATGCCTACTTCATCTCAAATTTACCTAAAATGAGGAACTGCCAATGAGCAGTCAAAAAAAGAGAGAGAGAGGAAATTTAGAAGACTGGTATCGTGCGAGAACAGTATAAAATACATGCATGTAGTAGCCTAGGCGAAGTTTTAAAATAACGTAAAAATCTCAAAGAACAAAAGGCCAACATAAATTTTAACCTGGCCAGGAAAGTTGTTTATTATGCGGGAGAACGGATCTGAGCTGTCAGATCTCGGGCGGATACCCGACAGCCGTCGGATCTACAAGGAGTTGCGAAGGAGTTAAGTCATTAAGGGATTCAAGAGGATAAATCATGACGTAATCGGGGTCGTCCATTGGAGGGACGCATGGCAGTAATCGAGCACCACCCAAGAGAGCCTGACAGGAGGTCAGTCATCGAAGAATCAGGGTTTTGTTAAGTCAGAGAATTGAGACCTTGTGGTTCTCGAAATCTCGAGAGCGTATCCTAGCCGTCGATCTCGGCAGGACACGCGTTAGCGTTCTGGGGAGGAATCATGATTTTACCCATCGGAGATTTTAGGAGTGTGGAACTCGTGCATGTTGAAATCGTGATCCACGATTTCTCGATAGAATCGGAGCCGTCCAAACAGTGGGGACACGTGTCAGGAGATCTTGAAGAGTCGGGGATCGGGAAATCGGGGTTTTCGAAGACAATGAAACCTCGTCGCTGGGAATCATGATCCGCGATATCTCGACAGTGACATAAGTGTTGTGGGACCACCAAAGTCAGAGTGGAGGACAGGTGTTCGTCATTCGGGAAGAGTCGGGAACTCTGTGAGCAAGAGGTCAGGAAATCCGTAGAGGAAATCCCGATACAATCGGAGCCATCCATCTGTGGGATAGGTGGAAACCATCGAGAACCATCGGCGTTTGGCCCCATCGAGAAATCGAGAATCCCAGGGACATGATCTTTAGACACTTTGAATTCACGATCCGCGAAACCCCGATGAGTGGGGGCCAGCTGTCGTCACAGCAGAGAAGGAGGACAGAGGCATAGTGGAGGCCAACTGTCAGCCAACCGGGGATCGGTAAATCGGGGTTTTTGAGGGCACGGAACGCTCGCATGTTGGAGTCGCGATCCGTGATATCCTAACGGGAGTTTTGAACCTTCCATTGGCGAGGACACATGGCAAGAGATCCCGGAGAGTCGGAGTTCGGGATATCGGAATTTCCGGAGTCATGAAACTCTGGCACAATGGATTCGCGACCCGCGATTTCCCGACACGATCTAAGCCGTTCATTCCAAGGACGCGTGGCAATCATCTAGCGCCATCGGTGAAAGCTCCACAGGAGGGCTTCATCAGGTATCGGGATATCGGGAGT
This sequence comes from Picea engelmannii, assembly GCA_009831015.1. Classification (NCBI taxonomy): domain Eukaryota; kingdom Viridiplantae; phylum Streptophyta; class Pinopsida; order Pinales; family Pinaceae; genus Picea; species Picea engelmannii. The sequence continues at coordinate 66,508 of ML793971.1, read as the reverse complement.
CCCGGAAACATAGCAACAAGAGTTATGAAATCACGAAACGTGATTTCCCGATAAGCCAAGGGACAATGGGGCCCATAGAAGGGTCAACGGTGGACAGGTGGCATCCGGTATCGGGATATCGTGAGTTTCATGGACGAGGTGTCCATGCACTACGAAATCGCGAACCCCGAAAGCCGACGCAATTAACTTAACTCTTAACCCTTGATTAACAGAATTAATTAACGACCGATTAATTGAGACCTAAACATATCGCGAAATCGGAGATCGGGGTTCCATTATTCAATGTATGCCGATTCTTGTTACGGGAAATCTCGAATCCCGATTTCATCAACCTTCAAACTCGCGAAAAGTTAAAATTTTAACCATTCGTTGACCTAGGGTAAACGCAAAAAGGCATCGCAAATTTTGAATTGATAAAATTTTGCCCGAGGAGGACCGAAACCCCGATGGGGAGCCATAAGACTGTGGTCACATAGGTGCAGGTCACATGGACCTCGGTGTAGCCGAAGGGATAACATGCAAGGAAGAGGTGCATCGGGTATCAGGATATCAAGAATCCCGTGGGCATAGGATTCATGCAAATTGATAGCGCGATATCCGAAATCCTGATAAGGGATAAGGTTGTGGTCACAAGGCGAGGTCGTGTGGATCACGAGCATAGCTTAAGGGCTAAGGCGCTAGGAGCACATAGGGGATCGAAGAATCGCGAGTCCTAAGGAGTTGTGAGGTTCGACATTGGGAACCCCGAAACTTCGATGAAGGATAGGGCCGGGGTCACATGGAACGAAGGTCATATGAGGGGGATGTCTAGCCTGGAGGGCTAGCACATAAAGTGCCATATCGAAGAATCGGTAATCGGGATTCTGTGAGGATAGAGGTCCATGACAGCGAAAGTCGCAAAAACCTAAATCCCGACAAGGAATAGGACTGCGGTCACATAGGACAGGGTCACATGGACCAAAACATAGCCTAGGGGAGGGCTAAATCTAGAGGGGAGTGCATCGGCATATCGGAGATCGGGAGTCCATAAGGACAGGAAACTCTTGGCATCGGGCATAAGGAAACCCCGAAATCCGAAATTTAAGTGGGGAGTTTCACAGTTAGGAGCAAAGGGCCATGAGAAATACAGAAGACGATGTATGCGCAGCTAACTACATGCATATGCATAGATGGATAAATTTAAACGAAATAAATTGAAAGCAAAATACCCAAAATACGTACAGGGATGGAATTACAAGCAAATCATTTGTTTCAAAAGAAGAAATCACCATGCATTACCACCGCGTAAGCAAGGTTTATGCAATTTCTTGATACGAATAACCCCACGTTCTTCATGAAGGTACTGAAACTATGCACAACATGTGGACTGAATCATACCTCTTACTGTAGCTGAGGGCGAGCTCCAAAAAATGTATAGACAAGGGATTGGTTCCCAACATTTCAAGGAGACGGGACTCCAGGTCATGGATCTTATTAGGGGCCATATCAATATACTTTGTTTCTGCAAAACGAACTGGTAAAGTGCTCAGAACAACGTTGTGGAGGTGAGCCATGGCAAGGGGGATTTTGAAAACCTCTGAGCAGAGCAGAGGCAAATCTATGGTGGACAAAGACTAATGCGAGGAAAGTCCCAGTGGATGAGAAAGTGGGACAGAGGAAGAACGCGTAGAGAGTTGAAAGGTTGATAGGTGTAGAAATTGGGGGTTAGATACGAGGGAGCTTATGAAAGCCAGATGAGCACATGGAACCCATGCATGCCCGAACCCTTGGGTATACGTTCAATTATTATATATATATATATAAAATAAAGTGTTAAAAATAATTTAAAGTAAATTAAATAATTTAGTATAAGTAATTTATATATAAATAAGATTAAGTTAGTATAAAATTAAAGTAAAATTAATCTGGGTTAAATTAGTGTAATAATAATTTTAAATTAATTATTTTATTTGAGTGTAAGGTTAATCTACCTTAAAGTTCGATGTTAACCAAGATTAGATGCTTCATCCTAACCCAAACCTAGCCAATTCCCCTGATGGAGTAATGTCTGTTTACAGACAAGTAAAGAAAACTTACGCCTAACCCTGTTTCTAAGTTTAAGTAGCACCAATATGAAACATCCTTGAACTCACCCGGACAATTTTGGGGCGATGCAGGTTAAGTCATACAAGATGGTCAGGACTCGAAGGGGTAGAGGCAGGGGAGCATCGTCACAGGCACCACCGACGCCACCCACACCATCAACATCACCAACACCACCAACACCACCAACGCCACCACCACCACCACCACCATCGCCCGAACTAGCCCTCATACTGCGCTCGTTGGAAGCCATTAACGAGACTTTAAAGGGGCACCAACCAACAGGAACTGAAGTGGAACTCCCACCATCTAGGACGGGTAATCCAGAAGCATCAAGGAACTCAAGGGGAGAATTTCCACCTGAAGACATCACGTGACAATTGAAGAAGATCAAACTTCTGGAGTTTATCGAGGTTCGCGCCAGTGAACACGTGAAAGCATGGTTGGAAGGCATGACAAGGTGTTTTTCCTTAAGGGACTATGCGTCCAATTCAAAGGCAAAGATCACAATTTTCCAGTTAAGAGACAGTGCCTTGAATTGGTGGGGCAACTTGGAAAGACAACTACACCTTACCCCAGACACAGTATCTTGGGAACTTTTCGAGGAGAGGTTCCGAAGGAAATATCTACCAGCATACTACGAGGAGCAATAGGTAGGGGCATTTCATGCCTTAGTATAAGGAAACAGAACTGTAGAAGAATATGAGATCAGGTTTATGGAACTGGTCAAATACGTTTCGTATATGGACAATGACCAACAACATGCAGAGTGCTTCGTTTATGGATTGAACCCAAGATAAGAGCTATGGTGCGGATGTGGAAGCCATCTTCAGTAGCAAAGGCAGTAGAAAATGCACGTTACGTAGAAGAACACATGAACTTAACAGGGGGTGCAAGATCGACATTTCCGCATTGCCCTGGATTTGTAGGAAAGACCTTGAGGAAATTTCCTAGGGGAGGGGGCTCAAGGCCACCACTTTATGGTAACAGAGTCATGCCAAGGACAATAGCTGCAGGGATTTCAATGGCAGCTAGTGCAACATCTCGTTCATCGCCAATGGTGCAAACAGGTCCACGACCATATCGGGGAACAACTAGTAGGGGTAGGGGTTCAAGGGGAAGGAGCTTATTTCAGAATCAGTCACATAACAGTGCACCGGTTCAATCTCATATTACCTGTTGGACATGCGAAGGACCCCATTACGAACGGTATTGTCCAGAGTTACAATCAGGGTTTGTGCATAGAGAAGGAAAGGCACCTGATCCGGATTATTTTCGGCACGAAATGAGAGTGGAGATATAATAAAGAAATGAAAAGAGATATTGCAGATATTCAATAATATAACAGAAATGTATCAGAGATACAACCATAAACATAGATATACAGTAATACACGATTTCTATTAATCAGAGAAATGTACAGAGACTGTAAAAATACAAAGTGAAAGACTCGCTAGAATGGTGGCAGCTTATCTCTGAGAAGAGATGTGACCGCTACTCGCATTCGCAAGAAGATGGTTACAATGAAGCGTTGGAGGAATTTTTACAATAATCGGGAATGCCAAAAGTCCTAGACATCCAAAAACCTAACCCTAGGAGATGAAGCGCCAAAAGTCATGTGGGCCCCGTTTGGGTAAGTTGGTGCATCAACTTCCCGGGGTCGTAACTTTTGCAT
>ML793971.1:18972-35085 GCA_009831015.1 Picea engelmannii | reverse complement strand
CTGAAAGTAAATTCCTTGGATGGAGAAAAATGGGTGTTAGAATAAAATATTATTTCTCTTGGGAAATTTCCTCAAACAACTATTGAATCTATCCACATTTTGAAAGAGAATCAAAATCAAGTCAAGTACCTAGGATTAATGAGTTTGGGTACAACACTCTGAATTTTATAGAAGTTGCCTTTGGAAATGCATCTATTGGAAGGGAAGATAATTTTTAATAGGGGCAATGTTTCCCAGCATGCCTCCAAGAAATCACTTGACTAAAGGATAAAAATATTGGAAGAGGAGTGCAGGAAAATATGTTCCTTGAAATCCCAAATGGATGAATCAAGAGAAACAATTTCCACTCTTGAATTCAAGCTCAACCATGAACAGTAAATTAAGGTGCCTCCAGTGCCCATACAAACCATGACCAATGAAACATATGCAAATCAACTAAGGGATAGGATAAATGAGTTGGTCATAGAATATGAAGCATTGAAGGCCAAGAATCATGAAAGTGAGTAGGTTTACAGATCTACATGGTCCTTAGCTGAAAAAAAAATTGAAGAAACCAGGTCAAAGGTTGAAAGAAGCCCGGAAAAAGCTGGTAGATTATAAGTTTGAGTCTCATATTACCCAAAAGGAGATACAAATGTTTAAAGAAAAGTATGAAAATTCCTAGGAAGACGTAAAAATCTTGTCAAATTTGAGAATTATTGAAGCTTATATGTGGGAGTTCACCATGAACGATGTTTCTCATCTCAGAGAGTAGGTAAAATTTCACTCAAAATTTGATGAGCTACATCGACAAATGAGACAATTTTTGAGTGAATATAGAGATGAAGTGATAAATAGGGATCATATTGTAGAAGAGGTCAATAAGGTTTTGAATTTTATCTCCAAACAAAACCTACATTTCTTATGGGTTTATAAAAAAACATCACTCTCTATGGATGCAGACACGTGTGCAACCAAACTGAGGAATTGGATTGTTATTGATAAAAAGGCCAGGGGTTCAAAATAAAAAATATCCACCTTCATGAATGACGAGTCTTACATGGAGACTGAGGTTTTTTTATAAACCCAAAAGGCCTGCAAAATCCAAAATCATAACCTTCATGAATGATGTGTCTTACATGGAAACATGTGGGATACCCTCCCCATGGGATGATAAATTGGTTCTGCATAACCCATAAAAGTATGAGGAAATAATGAGGGAAACAAAAAGAGACTTGTTGATTATGGAAAATCATAGGGTTGCTCCATCAAATTTGGATATTTTGGAGAATGTACAATTATCCATCTCAACATGGAACCTAATTGAAAGGTTCATCCAAATCCTACCCCCAATATATTTCACTAAAAACATTGAGCTAGATAAAGCCTTTCAAAATATTAAAGGCAACAAAAATCTAAATGAAAAGGGACTACAACATCTCAGTGAAATTTCTGAGTATACCACAAAGAATCCAACCCAAATTTCTCAAAATTCACATTAGGAAAAGTTTCCTTAGCAATGAGGAGACACTTCTAGAAATAGAAAACAAATAAAATAGAAAGGTAAGAACATTCAGTTATTTTCACACAAGCAACCCTAATTTCAACATCACCAACATGTGGAGAACTAATCCATTCTCTGATCCAAAAATAGAAATTAGTTGATGAGTCAAAGAGCAAGTCATAGGAGGTTATAAGAGAAATTCACATAAGTGGGACAAAGGATTGAGAATTGTTATATCGCTTGGATGTAGAATCGTTTCTAGGGTTTGGGAATTGGGATTTGCAACATTATTTACATTCTTTCGCATTTCGTGTTTCAGGGATTCTGTGATGAGTTGTCTCAACTCTCCATGTCCCAACCTCCAAAATGGAGCTTGTCTCTTCGAGCTCTTCTTTACAGCTCTTCGATGATGTGACCACCGATGGTGACTAAGCTCTTATCCATACAACACTTTCGCAATATCACATTTCGGTACTTCGGGACTCCTGTGATGAACAGTCTCGTCTCTTGACTCCTCCAACTCTCGGTATCCGAAACTCCGGTCGATGTGCCTATTTCGTTATTTTCATCATTTCGCATTTCAACACTTCGAGACTCCTGTGATAAAGAGTCTCGACTCTTGACTCCTCCAACTCCCGGTAGCCAAAACTCCGGTTGATGTGCTTGTTTTGGGATTTTTTGGTGTTTTTCATTTCGGCACTTCGAGACTCCTGTGATGAAGAGTCTCGACTCTTGACTCCTCCAACTACCGGTATCCAAAACTCTGGTTGATGTGCCTGTTTCAAGATTTTCATATTTTCGTGTTTCGTCACTTCAGGACTCCTATGATGAAGAGTCTCAACTCTTGACTCATCCAACTCTCGGTATCCGAAACTCTGGTTGATGTGCATGTTTCAGGATTTTCAGTGTTTCGCATTTCGGCACTTCGGGACTCCTGTGATGAAGAGTCTCGACTCTTGACTCCTCCAACTCCCGGTATCCGGAACTCTGAAATGGAGTCTTTGTTTTGGATACTCGAAATGGAATTTAGCTTATGATATTGCCATGCCATCATCGTTGTGTTGTTGGTCATGATCTTTGCCATCAACGACAAACACGCATACTCTGCACTCTGCGTCCACCTCTGCACTATCTCTTCTGGTCTTCATGAGCTTGACCTGCCACATCTTCCCAAAATAATTCTGGTGCCTTCTTGGCACATTATACCTATACTCAAACCATCATCGTTGTTGTACTTGCCATCAATGAAAATCATACGCTGCCTGCAAAACATGCCAACAATCTCCCCCTTTGGCATTGATGGCAACAAAGGCACCCAGACCTGTTTTTTTCTCCCCTTTTGACATCAATGTCAAAGAAAACACTCTCCCCCTGAGTTGTTGCAGTATTTTTCGGAGGTATCAGATATTCAATCAATACAACCTCCCCCTAACAGGATGGATTCTCTTAGGTGTGAGACGGGATGACACCCAACTTCTGTCGGAGATATTCAAATGGTGTCTTGGCTAGGGGTTTAGTAAAGATGTCTGCAATCTAGATGGAATGTAATGGACCTAAACAATCTGATTGGTGACCTGCTCTCTCAGAAAATGGTATTTTATGGGAATATGCTTGGTCTTGGAGTGGAATATAGGATTCTTGGACACACTGATGGCACTAGTGTTATCACAATGAATTTGGATCGATGCAACGTATTTTAGCTCTAAGTCTGCAAGTGTCTAAATCATCCATAATACCTAAGTGCAACAGGTAGAAGCACCAATGTACTTGTCCTCTATAGTTGATAAACAAATGGAACCTTTGTTTTTTACTCAACCATGCTACTAGAGAATCTCCTAAGAAGAACACACCTCCACTCATGCTTTTCTTTTCATCCATGCAGTTATCCCAATCAACATCTGAGTAGATTGATAATTGAAAAATATGATTCTTAGGATACCATAGGCCATAGTTCATTGCTTCTTTCAAATATCTGAATATTCTTTTAACAGCTAGCAAATGACTCTATTTAGGTGCAGACTGATATCTTCCTACCATTCCAACAACATGCATTATGTCTGGGCGAGATGTTGTGATGTACAACAGGCTGCCTATCATTGACCTATATGAACTTTGATCAACATCAGGTGAGTCATCATCCTTGCTTAATTTGCATCCAGTAACCATAGGTGTGCCCACAGGTTTAGAATCTTCCATTTGAAACCTTTTCAATATTTCTCTTAGATATTTTTCTTGCGAAATGAACATCCCTTCAGACCTCTGAGTAATTTTCAAACCAAGAAAAAATGACAGTTCACCTATCATAGACATTTCAAACTCAGACTCCATGGCATAAGAAAACCATTGTACCAATGAATCCTTATTACATCTGAAGATGATGTCATCTACATAGACCAACAAGTTGAGAAAATCATAACCCTCTATTTTGATATATAGATTGTTGTCAATTGTTCCTCTCTTCAACCCTTTGTCTTTGAGATACGTATCCAGTCTGTGATACCAGGCACGAGGGGATTGTTTTAACCCATATAAATCTTTCTTCAGCTTGCATACTAAGTTAGGTTTATCAGACAGTTCAAAACCCTCTGGTTGTTCCATATAGACTTCTTCATTTAAATCTCCATTTAGAAAATCTGACTTGACATCCATTTGATAGACTTTAAACCTTTTATGACAAGCAAAGGCAAGAAATATTTTGATAGCTTCTAATCTTGCTACGGGCACAAATGTTTCATCAAAATCCAGTCCTTCTATTTGAGCATAGCCTTTACAGAACAATCTTGCTTTGTTCCTGACAACTTGTCCCTGCTCATTCAACTTATTCTTAAATATCCATTTGGAACCAATGATATTTTTACCTTCAAGTCTATGAATCATCTCCCATGTATTGTTTTTCTCAATCTGATCAAGTTCATCATTCATTGTTTTAACCCAATCGTCATCTTTGCTAGCTTCATTAAAATTCTTGGGTTCCAGCATGAATATGAAAGCTATATGTGATTGTTCGGTGTTTTTGATTATCTTTCTCCTGGTTTGTACACCTTTGTCTTTTTTCCCAATTATCTGACTTGCGGAATGATTCTTTTGAGTGATTCTGGAGGAGGAATTTGAAGTTGTTTGTTGATTTGAGTCTATCTGAGTATCTGTGTCTTCATCTGATTCAGAGTCTTTGTTTTCTGATTCTTGGACCTGTTCATCTTCAGCTTCAACTGTTTCCTCTGTATAAGACTCAATATTGTACACCTCTCTTATTGGGATTCCTTCATCAAATTTTACATCAATACAGTCAACCATTTTATGCAGCCTCTTATTATAGCATCTATATCCTTTACTGTTTGTAGCATACCCTAAGAAGATACCTTCATCATCCCTATCATCATATTTGCCAAGGTTCTCATCATTATTATTTATGTAACATTTACTCCCAAAGACTTTGAAGTGTTTGAATGAAGTAGGTCTCCCATACCACAGTTCATAAGGAGTCTTGTCACTTTGTGGTCTGAGGTGGGCTTTGTTAAGAACATGGATTGTTGTGTGTATTGCTTCTACCTAGTAGGTTTGACCAACATTCTTCTCATTCATCATTGACCTGGCCATTTGCTGCACTGTTCTGTTTTTCCTCTCAACTACTCCATTTTGTTGTGGAGTTCTTGGGATTGTGTATTCTCTCTTGATCCCATGCTTATCACAGAATTCCTCGAAATCAATTGACATAGATTCTCCTCCTCTGTCTGATCTTACTGTCTTTAACCTCTTGCCTATTTGATTCTCAGTTAAAGCCTTAAATTTTTTAAACTTCTCAAATGCTTCATCTTTTTCCTTGAGAAAGGAAACCCAAGTAATTCTAGAGTAATCATCAATAATTAGCATGAAGTAGTTTTCTTTCCTTGTGCCTTCCTGTCTTGATGGTCCACATAAATCCATATGAACTAGTTGGAGTGGTTTTTCTATTGAAGTAGAGCTCTTGGACTTAAACTGTGTCCTGGTTAGCTTTCCTACTTGGTAGGGTTTACACATAGAATCTTGGGGCTTTGATATTCTCGGAAGATCTTTTACTGCCTCAATATTTTTGAGCTTGATTAAGTGGTCAAATTTTAGATGTCCAAGTCTCCTATGCCATAACTAGATTTCATCATGTTTGCTTAGATGACACTCTTATCTATCTTCTTTCAGCACATATACATTATTTTTTGTCCTTATGCATTTGGCCACCACTTGTCCTGAGTTTACAGAGTTTATATTGCAGTCCTTAGACGTGAACATCACTTCACATCCTCTGTCACACATTTGACTTACATCGAGCATATTATGTTTCAGCCCATCTACAAGCAGAAAATCTTGGGCTTTTCCTTTTCCATTACTTAAACTCACCATCCCTTTACCCTTTATTTTACCTGGAGCATCATTTCCAAAGGTTACATTTCCTGATTTGCTTTCACTTAGAGATAGAAAATTACCTTTATCTCTCATCATATGTTTGGAGCATCCATTGTCTATATACCAAGGGTTCGTTTGTCTTTGAGCTGAAAACACTAATCCACAGTTGTCACTTTCTTTCTTCTTCCAAACCTTGACATTTTCAGCAGGGGAATTCAAATCTGGTTCATAGTTCCTTAAGAGACAGTCAACAGATTTATGTCCATAGTTATGACAGATGTAACATTCTGGTTCATCGAATAAAGGATCATAACGATTGTTATGCTTAACCTGTGTCCTTTTCCCATCCATCAAGTAATTTTCAGTCTATGGGGATTTGTTACTTAGTTGTCTCATTCTTTGTTGTGGCAGATATCTATACCTTGAATGTCTTGATTGCTCATAATTTAATTTTAAAGAACAGTTTACAGCTTTATGACCAAATTTAGAACAAAAGAAACAATATCCATAGAAAAAACGATGGTACCTGGAAAAAGTCTGTCTTCTTTGAGGAGGTCGATTTCTTTCATGCCAATAATTTCTCTGATCTACATATTCGATTCTGGTTCTTTTTCTTTCATTCCTTCTTGGTGGCTGATTTTCTTTCTTTGTTTCTGCAGAGTGACTATTGTCAATGTTTGAGGATTTGACAAACTTGATAGGTTCTTTGTGTCTTGTTTGACCACTACTTGATCCCTCTTCATAACCCAAACCAGTTTTCATCTTTGGATTCCTTTGTTGATTCAGAATGGTGGCTAATCCTTCTGAGGCTTTGATACTTGGCAGATTATGATGATACAAGGCTTGAAACCTCTCCAACTCTTTCCTAGTTTTCACTACTTCTTCTTCTAGAGCTTTACATCTTGCCTTCTTTTTTGATAATTGTTGTTTCAGAACGTCCTCGATTTTATTTGCCTCTTCTAATTCCACTTTTAGCAGGGCAAAGTCTTCATCAGGTTGTTTACTATCTTTCTTGAACTATATCAACAATTGTTTTTGCTTTCTATTCTTAATTCTGAGTCTGTCAATCTCTTCCAATGCACTGATCAGTTCTCCTTCCATATCAACCATAGCTTCTTCTTCATTAGCCTCACTTCCTGTGCTTTTATTATCATAGTCCTCTTTGGCCATAAGTATGAATTCATTTAGTTTATCTTCAATAGAGGATTCATTGTCTTCATCATCTGAAGGATCATCAACATTGTTTACACAAAGACTTTTCTTCTTAAAATTCTTCTCTTTAAAGAAATTAATGTGTTTGTGCTTCTCCACATCATCACATGTCTGATCATTTCTTTTGTGAGGACATTTATTTGCAAAATGACCTATCTTACCACATTTGAAACATTTTAAAGGCATTTTACCTTTGTATTTGCATGATCCCTTCTTAAGTCTCTTCACAAATTTTGCTTCAATTTCATCAGGCTCAGAATCCTCATTCTTGTCTGCCTTAAATGATGCTTCTTTGGAGGTGGTTTTATCTTTAACTATTCTCATTTCATATGCAGACAATGTTCCTAGAAGTTGATCAAACTCCAAGGTTTTTAGATCATTAAGTTATTATATAGTAGATACCTTCGGGTTGAAGCTATCTGGTAGAGATCTCAAGATTTTCTGAACTAAAGAAGGTTCCTCAATTTTTTCACCAAGTGCTTTCATTGCATTTACCAGTTCTTCAACTCTCAGAAAGTATTTTCCAACAGTTTCATATTCTTTCATCTTCAACTATTCAAACTGTACTCTGTAGGTTTGAAGCTTGGTGTCCTTTACCTTCTCATTACCTTCATAACTGCTAATGAGCTTGTCCCACATTTCTTTGGCAGTTCCTAGGTGCATAAATTTTACGAATTCTGCTTCTGCAAGCCCACTCAATATAGCATTCATAGCCTTAGCGTTGAAGATAAATTCTAGCTTGTCATCCTTATTAGCTAGTACAAATGGCTTTACATAACCAGTATCTAGCACATTCCATACATCTGCACCTAAAGCCATTATGTAGGTTCTCATTCTAACTTTTCAGAAGCCAAAGTTTGTTCCATTGAACAGAGGAGCCTTATTGGTTGAATTTCCTTCATGGCTTGACATGTTTAAGCTCTAGGATCTACCCTTAGATAAAAGGGGTTGGTTCTGATACCAATTGTTGCACAACTGAGAGGGGGTGGGTGAATCAGTTGTTACCAAGCTTAAACAATTATGCTTATTTTAAACTCTTTGCAGAGCACTGAATGACAATCACAATAATGTAGGGAAGTAAGCAATAGAACATTCAGCATCATTCACACATATGAAATATACAGAGATAGATATTTCATGAGGAAAACCATAAAGGGTAAAAACCTCTTCTTCTTTATATGATAAGTAATCTTTACATTCTATACATTATCATACTTATGAGCACCAACTCATAATAAGGCTACAACCTCTGTTTTGCAAGCTGCAACTTGCTGAGAGAACCAACTCTCTATTTTCTCTAGCACCTACTAGAAGGAAGCACCACCTCCCTGGTTTCTCTAGCACCCACTAGAAGGAAGCACCAACTCCCTGGTTTCTCTAGCACCCACTAGAAGGAAGTAACAACTCCCTAAGTGTTCCAGCACCAACTGGATGGAAGTACCAACTTCCAGTCACACATGCACCAACCTGTATAACAAAGAACAACATTTCTCCCTTGCACCACCCTGCCACCCTGGTTTCTCTGGCTGCAACCAGATGGAAGCTACAACTCCCTGTGTTCAAGCACCCACTTGAACCTCTGAGGACAACAGTCCTCCCTAGCACCTCCCTACCACCTTGAAATATAAATATTTTCTACTGAAACTTATTACAGTGATATAATGTTCATAAATGGCTTACCAGTCTCATCATTGTTCTTCTACGCTGCTATTCTCTCTTGTATCAATGTCTCTCTACATGCATCTTCTTGCGCTTTATGATATTATGCTCTTCTTTACAATTGCACCTCAACCTTCTTTTACTGTCTTAGCTATGCATCTATGTTCTTTGCTTCTACTGCACTTTATGCTCTATGTCTTATTTTGATTCTCTGAATTATGCCTCTTCTGTGTATTTCATCTCCTACCCACAACATGCCATTTCCCCGTCTGTGATTCCTCTCTACATCAGTGCCCATCTCTTCTTTGTTCTGCATTCTTATAGTCTCTTTTCACCTTGTGCATCCCATATGCGCAATGCTTTTTCCTGCTCTTCCTGTCAAGTGCTCTTCCTGATCATCATTGCAACTCTTCAGCTTCTCTGGCTGTTAGACCCATGTGTCCATCATCACTGGGTGTTATGCTAAGATTCCTTAGCCTATCTAGCAGTCAAGACTCTTCATCTTCTCTGTCACAGTCTAGCTCATCCTCTCTATTGCAGTTATAGGCTTCAACGCTCTTCCATCTATCAATCACCTCCTGAATAGTCTTCATTCCACTGACAAATGCCTTGAGACTCTTCATATTCTCTGGCAATCAGCCTGAAGTCTCTTCCAGTCCTCTGGTAGAAACAATCACTAATTTCTAGCAGTTACATTGTGAATCTCCAAAAACCGCATCAACAATTGAATCGTCACTGATCGATTAACTGAGAAGAGAAACAGTATCCCTTCGATCATATTCCCGAATAACCTACACCATTGGATCATAAATGATGGGCCTCGTGCTTATTTCGCAATTCGGCATTTCGACATTCTTGTGGTGAGGCATCTCGTCTCTCCAAGTCGCGATCTTCGAAATGGAGATTAGCTTCATTCTACCTCCTCCCTTGAGCCTTCGTCAATGTGACCATAGGTTATGACCAGGGGCCAATTCTGAACACGTATTTCGCATTTCGCATTTTGGGGATTCTATGATGAGTCGTCTCGACTCTCCATGTCCCAACCTCCAAAATGGAGCTTGTCTCTTCGAGCTCTTCTCTATAGCTCTTCGACGATGTGACCACCGGTGGTGACCAAGTGTTTATCCATACAACGCTTTCACAATTTTTCATTTCGGCACTTCAGGACTTATGTGATGAACAATCTCGTCTCTTGACTCCTCCAACTCCCGATATCCGAAACTCCGGTCGATGTGCCTGTTTCGGGATTTTCGGAGCTTCTCATTTTAGCACTTCAAGACTCCTGTGATGAAGAGCCTCGAATCTTGACTCCTCCAACTCCCAGTATCTGAAACTTCGGTCGATGTGCTTGTTTCGAGATTTTTCAATGTTTCTCATTTCGACACTTCGGGACTCCTGTGATGAAGAGTCTTGACTCTTGACTCCTCCAACTCCCGGTATCTGAAACTCCGGTTGATGTGCCTATTTAGAGATTTTCAGTTTTTCTCATTTCGGCACTTTAGGAATCCTATGATGAAGAGTCTCAACTCTTGACTCCTCCAACTCCCGGTATCCGAAAATCCAGTTGATGTGCCTGTTTCGAGATTTTCGGCGTTTCGCATTTCGGCACTTAGGAACTCCTGTGATGAAGTGTATTGACTCTTGACTCCTCCAACTCCTAGTATCCAGAACTTCGAAATGGAGTCTTTTTTTCTGATACCCGAAATGGAATTTAGCTTCTGATCTTGCCATGCGATCATCGTTGTGCTACTAGTCGTGATCTTTGCCATCAACGACAAACATGCATACTCTGCACTCTGCGTGCACCTCTGCACTATCTCTTCTGGTCTTCATGAGCTTTCTCTACTGCATCTTCCCAAAATACTTCTGGTGCCCACCTGGCACATTATACCTATACTCAAGCCATCGTCGTTGATGTACTTGCCATCAATGACAAGCATACGTTGCCTGTAAAACATGCCAACACTTTGTCCCACCGATACATAGTATGTCGACGAGAATAGTCTATATTTCATCGATATAGTCTATGTCGGTGAGCATCCTCTATCCTGTGTCGATACAACCTATATCAATGACATCTCCTTATTCTTATTGACACTATAAAACATTTCATCACTTAAAAAATATTCATTTTTTCTTCTTCTCACCAGAGGTGAATAGCTTCCTACCACCAACACATCGACGGTGAAACAACTTCCAACCATCGACACATCGGCGATGAATCCCTATATCTCATTGATAGGATGCTTATCAATGAAGGGTCCCCTTCTACCATCGATACGTCGGCATAAGACTTCCATATCTCACCGACATAAGGCGTATCAACAGGGATCTCACTTTTATTGCCAACATAGATTGTATCGACGAGACACTCGCAACTTGAGGCCTCTCCTATTTTCTTCCAACTCGGACCCTTTTTTTTGCACCCATTAGTTAAGTTCTTTTTATTTTCAATAGTTAATCATTTCATGTCTAACTAGATGATTGATGTCTCATTTCTTGTTGGTTTCGAGCTATGTTATGTCACAGTCTTGATTAAGTGTGATAATATCTTGGCAACTTTGTTTGCATCGCAAGAAGCTTTTAGTATGCCTTCAATGCACCATTCTTGTGTTCTTACACAAGTGCATGCCAAGCATTAAACTACACATTGTTTCACTCTACAATGATGCGCACTAGCTTAATGCACGCATAACCAAATCAACAACTTGGTATTTCATCTCCCCGGCTTATAAGTAAAGTAAAATTACATTGATATTTACACTTGGGGATCGGCCTAAGGGTATTACATAATCGATGCATGATATGGTATTTCAACAAGCTTTAGTACATGTTGTGGTACATGGTTGATGCTTGGTATGGTACAGGTTGATGGTTTAGTACATGTTTTTCTACATGGTTGAGACACATATCTTGTGATGGTGTGTTGGTAATCTTGGTACATATTTGATAGAGGCATGTGTTGGTGATGTTGGACATATATTTGAGAGGTTTCTTTGATATATGATCCATGTGAGAGGATCTGGTTGAGTCTCGATGACATTGACAGGTTGGACAGGTTGATCAATGATAGGTTGATGTGATAGGTTAGATACAGTGACAAGTTGTAAATAGTGATAGTTTGATTTGATAGGTTGGATACAGTAATAGGTTGACAGTGACAGGTTGGATACAGTGACAAGTTGGCAGGTCACAGGTTTATGTGATAGTGGGAGTGATAGTGGCACTGACAATGGTAGTGACAATGGAAGTGATTGTGGTAGTGAAAATTTGTCTACACTTATATTTCAAGGTGTCAGGAAGGGGTGAGGAAAGGGGGTTGTATCATCCTTCGAGTTAGTGTTGGATAAATTGGGGATTTGGATCTTCCTTCTAGTTGGAGCTTACGAATTAGGGGGTTGTAGCCTCCTTCTGGTTGCAGCCAAAGAATTTAGGGAGTTGTAGCTTCCTTCAAGTTGGTTTCTATAAATCAAGGGGTTGGTGCCTCCGTCCAGTTGGTCCTAAAGAATTGGGAAGTTGGTGCTTCCTATGAATGTATTCTTGATATATATAAGAAAGCATTATGTGGTTTTCTCCCATTTTGGTTTCCAGATAAATTTCAGTGTACTGTGTAATTGATGTGATGTTTCTTATGTTTATATGTTCATGATATACTGATGATATATTGTTGATTAAGTTGAAGTTTATATATTGTGGTTAAAGTGGTAAAAGTGAGCATATTGATTCACACCCCCTCCCCCCTCTCAATATTCCAATAGTGAGAAGGGGCCTAATTGACGAATTATTCCCAATCACAAAATCGAGCCACTATAACAATTCAAATAGGATAGAAGGGTCCCAATAGGGAAATCATGGAAATGCAATGGTTCAAACAGGTGAGAAGGGGCTTGATTGATGAATCATGCACAATTGGGAAATCAATCCAATGCAATAGTTTGAACAAGTGATAAGGGGAGTGATTGAGGAATCGAGCCTACTCTAGAAATTGGGCCATGACAATAGTTCAAACAAGTGAAGGACAACCCAATTTGTTGATTAAGAGGAAGAAAAGTTCAAACAAGGAGGAAAAATAAAAAATGAAGGGTTACAAAGGATAAAAGATTAAGGGAATTTGGACAGGTGAGGATGAATCCTTGAGTATGTAAAAAATATGAAGACAAGTCTTGGTTTTGAAGGTAATTAACCATGTAATTTATTTGGTATCAATAAGGTGATAACACACTCAATCCACTCCTTCTCCCTCCAAGTTCTCGAAGTCACTCATTGTACCCTTGCAAGGAGGAATCCCTAGCACACTTGGTTTTGATACCTCTTAAGGGACCATGTCTACCATTCCTCTATCTGATAATATTCAACCCTTAGAATCCATATATTTATATGACACCATCAGAGAAGAAAAGGAGAAGAATACGAGTACCAATGGATCCCTCTTAGCCCTAGAGACTAATGAGCCTCTTGCACAACCTAGGTTGCTTCCTATGTATGATGGTCTCATATGTGGGATCATCTTGACCACTTTTGATAGTATATTTTTCAAAACCAATATAAATATGAGATTAGAGGATTGGAGAGTAGCCCAGGTCAAAATTAAAGTCATTGAATTGTCTCTTATTGACAATATTGGGTTCGGTAAGAACTCTAGACGAATAGTTTATGATGTTTATGTCAAGGTTGCATTTGAAAATGAGAAGTTCAAGAAGAAATGGGGGTCTATATTATTAGAAAATTAGTACTTGGACCTGAAAGTAAATTCCTTGGATGGAGAAAAATGGGTGTTAGAATAAAATATTATTTCTCTTGGGAAATTTCCTCAAACAACTATTGAATCTATCCACATTTTGAAAGAGAATCAAAATCAAGTCAAGTACCTAGGATTAATGAGGTCAGCTACAACACTCTGAATTTTATAGAAGTTGTCTTTAGAAATGCATCTATTGGAAGGGAAGATAATTTTTAATAGGGACAATGTTTCCCAGCATGCCTCCAAGAAAGAACTTGACTAAAGGATAAAAATATTGGAAGAGGAGTGCAGGAAAAGATGTTCCTTGAAATCCCAAATGGATGAATCAAGAGAAACAATTTCCACTCTTGAATTCAAGCTTAACCATGAGCAATAAATAAGTTGCCTCCAATGCCCATACAAACCATGACCAAAGACTCATATGCAAATCAACTAAGGGATAGGATAAATGAGTTGGTCATAGAATATGAAGCATTGAAGGCCAAGAATCATGAAAGTGAGTAGGTTTGTAGATCTGCATGGTCCTTAGCTGAAGAAAATATTGAAGAAACCAGGTCAAAGGTTGAAAGAAGCCCGGAAAAAGTGTTGGTTGTGGAGCCTGATTATCTTCCTCACTCAGAGCTCTTGTGTTTTTTAGCCGTGTTTATACCCCATGAAAACTTTACACCCCAGAAGTATGTACACTCTTCCAAGTGGGGGAGTCCAGAGGGGGTTACCCCCTCTGCAGGGTCCGGGGGGCCTATCCCCCCGGTTGGGGGGTTCGGGGGCAAGTAGGGCCCCCGAAGGAAAAATTTCATTGTAAAAGTATATTGTAATTTCATTGTAAATCTGGACCGTTCATTATAAGGTCGTAGATCTAGCGGTAGAAATTATGTTAGGGTTTTTTTCCCTAGAAGGCAACCCTCTTTTATGAGGGAAATGTATTGCAGCTATGTATGATGGCGAGTATTGTATTTTGAGAGAGGAGACTATGAGAGAAAAAGGAGGAAGTTACAATGGGTTTTGTTGTAGGTTTTATCCCTTCATTTGCTGCATAATAATAAAGGAAGGACCTGGCAATTTCTCTGGTGGACGTAGCCCACACTAGGTGAACCACGTAAATCTGTGTCTCTCTTGTATTGTGTATCTTCTATGTTTTGTTTCCGCATTTGTTTTATTTTTATTTCTCCATTGTCCTATTTTTCTAACAACTGGTATCAGATCGAAAGGTAACTCACAGGAAAAGAGGGTTCTTGGTTCGAGTGGGAGCAATGTCAGAAGATGGAAAGTTTAGGGTCAAGAAATTTAACGACAAAAACTACCAGTTATGGAAGATGCATATGGAAGATTATTTATATCAGAAGGATCTATTCCTACCATTGGGTGGAGTAGCAAAGATGCCAATAGCCATGAAGGATGAAGAATTGGATATTATTAACAAAAAGGCTCTAGGAATGATACGGCTAAGCTTGGCAGCGTCGGTGGCTTTCAATATTTCGAAATAAAAGACAACGAAGGATCTAATTGACGCGTTGGCTAAACTGTATGAAAAACCCTCGACGTCCAATAAGGTATTTCTAATGAAGATATTATTTAATATGAATATGTGAGAAGGTGGGTCTGTTGCAGATCATTTAAATGAATTTAATACGGTTACTAATCAACTAAGTTCCATAAAAGTGGACTTTGATGATGAGGTTAGGGATCTTCTAATCTTGTGCTCATTGCCAGAAACATGGAAGGGCTTGGTCGTGGCTGTAAGTAACTCTATCTTTGGTTCAAATACTTTAAAATTTGATGATGTTGTTGGTGTTATTCTTAGTGAGGAAATGCGATGGAAAAGCACAGGTGAGACATCAGGTAATGCGTTGAACATGGAGAACAGGGGAAGATAAAAGGATAGAGGAAAGGGATCAGGGAACCGTGGGAATTCTAGGAAGGGAAGATCCAAATCCAGACTTGGAAAGATAGAGTGTTATAATTGTGGGAAGAAAGGACATCTAAAGAAAGACTACAGATCTCTAAAGAAACAAAGAGATGGACAACAGAAGAGAAATCAGGAAGCAAATGTAACAGGTGATGTGTTACAAGATGCTTTGATTCTTTCTGTAGATAATATTTCTGAGTCCTGGGTAGTAGATTCAAGGGCTTCATTTCATGCCACAACCCATAGGAAACATTTTCTAGATTATGTTCAAGGTGATTTTGGACAGGTTCATTTGGGTGATGATGCACCATGAAAAATTGTTGGAATGGGAAAGGTAAAAATAAAGCAACACAATGGAAACCAATGGTTGTTGAAAGAGGTAAGACATGTTCCAGATTTAAGGAAAAATCTGATTTCAACAAGGCAGTTGGCAAGTGAAGGGTGTATATCCATATTTATAGATAAGACGTGGAAGGTCATCAAAGGATCATTGGTGATAGCAAAAGGAGAGAAGGTATGTACATTGTATTTATGTACTGGTAATACTGACTCTTTTATATCTTTAGCTTCTACAGGAGTGGATACAACACTGTGGCATCATAGGCTGGGACACATGAGTGAGAAGGGTATGCAGATCCTTCACAAAATAAATTTGCTGCCAGATCTTAAACAAATTGATTTGGACTTTTGTGAGCATTGTGTTTATGGAAAACAAAAGAGAGTCAGATTTCTCAG
>ML793971.1:0-18922 GCA_009831015.1 Picea engelmannii | reverse complement strand
TTATTGCATTCGAAAAAAATCTGATGTTTTTGATACTTTTAAGAAATGGAAAGCTTTAGTTGAGAATGAGACAGGAAAAAGTTTGAAGTGTCTCAGATTAGGTAATGGAGGTGAATATTGCAACAAGAATTTTGATGATTATTGTTCATACCCTGGGATTCGTAGAGAGAAGACAGTTCCAAGAACACCACAAGAAAATGGTGTGTCACAAAGGATGAACAGGACAATCATGGAGCATGCAAGGAGTATGAGATTGCATGCCGATTTTCCCTTACAGTTCTGGGTAGATGCTATAGATATTGTTGTTTACTTAATAAACATAGGAACTTCAAGCTCTTTGGATGGTAGAATTCCAAAGGAGGAATGGACAGGAAAAAGGTAAACTATTTTTTTTTGAAAACTTTCGGTTGTGAAGCATTTATCCATATTGATAAAGAAAATAGAACAAAGCTTGAGTCTAAATCCAAGAAGTGTACCTTTATTGGATACGGTGTTAATGATTTTGGTTATCGCTTATGGGATTATGAAAATAACAAAATCATTAGGAGTAGAGATTTCATATTCAATGAGAAGGTCATGTACAAAGATCAGTTGCAGGGAAAGAAACAGGAAGAAGGAAAACAAGAATACACAGTGCTTGATGAGATCACTGAAAAAGAAATTCCAAAGGAACCTGAAAATCAAAATGTACAAAAACAGGAGAAGCAGGTACCTCAAACACCTACAAGTGTTGTTAGAATATCTACCAGGTTAAGTATACCCCCTGAACGATACTCTCCTTCATTGTATTATTTATTGTTGATTGGTTCTAGTGAACCAGAATGTTATGAAGAAACAATGCAGGTAGACACCAAAAAGAAGTGGGAGCAAGGCATGAAAGAGGAAATGGATTCCTTGGCAAATAACCAGACTTGGGACTTGGTTCAGTTGCTTGCGGGAAAAAGAACATTGCAGAATAAATGGGTTTACAAGTTGAAGGAAGAATATGGAGGAGAAAAGAGATACAAAGCTAGACTTGTTGTAAAGGGGTTTGCACAAAAGAAAGGTATAGATTTTGATGAAATATTTTCTCCTGTTGTTAAAATGACTTCAATTAGGACTATTTTAAGTCTTGTGGCAATAGAAGATTTGCCTCTTGAACAGTTAGATGTAAAAACAACTTTTCTCCATGGGGATTTAGAGGAAGAGATTTATATGCAGCAGCCATAGGGGTATGAGGTCAAAGGGAAGGAGAATTTGGTATGCAGGTTGAAGAAGATCTTGTATGGCCTAAAACAAGCTCCAAGGCAATGGTATTTGAAGTTTGATAGGTTTATGACAGAACAGGGTTATAGTAGATGTCATTATGATCACTGTGTTTATTTTAAAAGGATAGAAAATGGAAGCTATATTATCTTGTTATTGTATGTAGATGACATGCTTGTTGCAGGGTCTAATATGCAGGATATAAATATGCTCAAGAAGAAATTAGCCAATTCATTTGCGATGAAGGATTTGGGTGTTGCAAAGAAAATCCTTGGCATGAGAATAACAAGAGACGGAAAAAATCGAAAATTGACATTGTCTCAGGGTGAGTACACAGAGAAGGTGTTGGAGAGGTTTAGAATGCAGAATGCAAAACCAGTTAGTACACCTTTGGCTAGCCATTTCATATTAACTAAGGAAATGTGTCCCAAGACATAGGAGGAGATAGAATATATGTCCAGGGTCCCTTATTCATTAGCAGTTGGCAACTTGGTGTATGCAATGGTTTGCAGAAGACCATATATTGCACATGCAGTGGGAGTTGTGAGCAGGTATATGAACAATCTAGGTAAAGAACATTGGGAGGCAGTAAAGTGGATTCTCAGGTTTTTGAGAGGTACTACTACTCATGCATTATGTTTTGGAGGTTCAAACACTTTTCTGCAGGGATATGTTGATTCATATATGGCAGGTGATCAAGACAGCAGGAGGAGCACCACAAGGTATGTTTTTACTATAGGTGGAACAACAGTAAGTTGGATTTCAAAACTGCAAAAGGTTGTTGTACTTTCAACAATAGAGGCAGAGTACGTTGGTGCTACAGAGGTTAGTAAAGAGATGATTTGGTTACAAAGGTTTATGGAGGAATTGGGAAAGAAGTAGGAGAATAGCAGGTTGTATTGTGACAGTGAGAGTGCAATTCATCTTGCAAATAACTCAGCCTTCCATTCGAAGACTAAGCATATACAGTTGAGGTACCACTTCATATGATCCACCTTGGAAGATGGACATTTGAAGTTGGAAAAGATACACACTAGCCAAAATCCTGCAGATATGTTAACAAAGGGAGTAACAAGAGAGAAACTGAGTTCCTGCTCAGTTTCAGTTGGTATTCAAGAATGAAGATGAAGATGAGAAATTTTCTAGGTACAAGAAGGTTTAGAGTCCAGCATATACAGCAGCGGTGGAGTTGTTAAAATTAGTCTCCAAGTGGGAGATTGTTGGTTGTCGAGCCTGATTATTTTTCTGACTCAGAGGTCTTGTGTTTTTCAGTCGTGTTTATACCCCATGAAGAATTTACACCCTAGAAGTATGTACACTCTTCCACGCAGGTGTAGAGGGGGGGTACCCCCTCTATGGGGTCTGGGGAGCCTATCCCCCCGGCTGGGGGATTCAAGGGTAGCGTCCCTATCCCCCGAAGGAAAAATTGCCTTGTAAAAGTATATTGTAATTTCATTATAAATCTAGACCATTCATTATAAGGTCGCAGATCTAACGGTATAAATTATGTTAGGGTTTTTTTCCCTAGAAGGCAACCCTCTTTTATGAGGGAAATGTATCGCGACTATGTATGATGGCGAGTATTGTATTCTAAGAGAGGAGACCGTGAGATAAAGAAGAGGAAGTTACAGTGGGTTTTACTATAGGTTGTATCCCTTCATTTGTTGGATAATAATAAAGGAAGGACCTGGCAATTTCTTTGGTGGACGTAGCCCACACTGGGTGAACCACGTGAATCTATGTCTCTCTTGTATTGTGTATATTCTGTGTTTTGTTTCCACATTTGTTTTATTTTTATTGCTCTGTTGTCCTATTTTTCTAACAAAAAGATGGTAGATTATAAGTTTGAGTCTCATATTACCCAAAAGGAGATACAAATGTTTAAAGAAAAGTATGAAAAGTCCTAGGAAGACGCAAAAATCTTGTCAAATTTGAGAATTATTGAAGCTTATATGTGGGAGTTCACCATGAGTGATGTTTCTAATCTCAGAGAGCAGGTAAAATTTCACTCAAAATTTGATGAGCTACATCGACAAATGAGACATTTTTTGAGTGAATATAGAGATGAAGTGATAAATAGGGATCATATTACAGAAGAGGTCAATAAGGTTTTGAATTTTATCTCCAACCAAAACCTACATTTCTTATGGGTTTATAAAAAAGCATCACTCTCTATGGATGCAAACACGTGTGCAACCAAACTGAGGAATTGGATTGTTATTGATAAAAAGGCTAGGGATTCAAAATAAAAAATTTCCAACTTCATGAATGACGAGTCTTACATGGAGACTGAGGTTTTTTTATAAACCCAAAAGGCCTGCAAAATCCAAAAGCATAAGCTTCATGAATGACGTGTATTACATGGAGACATGTGGGATACCCTCCCCATGGGATGATAGATTGGTTCTGCATAACCCAAAAAAGTATGAGGAAATAATGAGGGAAACAAAAAGAAACTTGTTGATTATGGAAAATCATAGGGTTTCTCCATAGAATTTGGATATTTTGGAGAATGTACAATTATCCATCTCAACATGGAACCTAACTAAAAGGTTCATCCAAATCCTACCCCCAATATATTTCACTAAAAACATTGAGCTAGACAAATCCTTTCAAAATATTAAAGGCAACAAAAATCTAAATGAAAAGGGCCTACAACATCTTAGTGCGATTTCTGAGTATACCACAAAGAATCCAACCCAAATTTCTCAAAATTCACAATAGGAAAAGTTTCCTTACCAAAGAGGAGACACTTCTAGAAATAGAAAACAAATAAAATAGGAAGGTAAGAACATTCAGTTATTTTCATACAAGCAACCCTAATTTCGACATCACCAACATGTGGAGAACTAATCCATTCTCTGATCCAAAAATAGAAATTAGTTGATGAGTCAAAGAGCAAGTCCTAGGAGGTTATAAAAGAAATTCACATAAGTGGGACAAAGGATTGAGAATTGTTATATCCCTTGGCTGTAGAATCTTTTCTAGGGTTTGGGAATTGGGATTTGCAACATTATTTACATTCTTTCTCATTCTCCATTCTATTTTCTCTCTCTAAGGACTATCAAAAGATCCAAATTTGTGAGAAGGAAAGCAAGAGGCCCATGACTAAGAATTTAGAGTCCCCATTGTAATTTAATGAATTGCTAAGTTTTATTGTGAAGTCAAAGCTATGACAAAGATTCCACTGATGAAATAATATGATTCAAGCAAAGTTATGTTGGTTTCCTTTCGTGTTTTTTCTCTATGGTGTTGAATAATTTAATGGATTTCTACTTGATTTTTCAATCTCATAAACATGTTTTTTAAGAATGTATGGTTAGCCCTCTTTTTATATGCATGATTAATGTCCTATATTATCTTCTAAATAATGGAAGCATGATTAAGGCACCCCGTCATACTAGTTTTAGATTCTATTCTCCACGGTTTTAAATAGCTTGTTTACTTTAAAATATCATAATACATTTAAATCCATGGAAAAGGTCAATCCCATGTTCCACGGGTCTCCATTATAAATATATTCTGAAGTTCATAAGATTAAATAGGTTGTTCTTGAGTGATAAACAATATCCCGTGCATTTTCAATTGGCTCTATCTCTTGTGGTTGTGGGATGGAGTGTTATCCTCCCCACCCAGGTTCTATTCTCGTTAATGACATGTTGAGATCATATTGAGTATATTGTTGTAACAAATTCAAGCCCTATTTTTGACTTGGCATTCTCCATTGAAGAATCTAGGGTTTACCCTGAATACCATCCTCAAAATGAGCGGAAATTCCCAAGGGTTTTCCCTAGGATTTGTTACCTGGAAAAAAAAAATATCTCTTACCTTGGGAATATCAAGGGTACCCCCCCTGGCATGAGGACTAGATCAAAGTCATATAGTTTCATTTGAAGGTGAATCTTTCACACTATGCCTTGGTATTTTCTCCCCTTAGTAAAAGAGGGGAACAACCTAGGAACAATAATACATGCCTCCCAAGGCACAATAGGAAGCCTTCTTTCTCCACCATATTTAAACCACAAGAAAGACCTAAGAGGATTCTCCAAATTATTGAATTAGGATTTGTTGAGGAGCCAACAAGAGACATTGTAAACATGATAAGTGTATATAATCCTCAAATCCATGGTCAACATTCATGAAAAATGAAGATCTTTGGATATCCATGTGTGGATATTTGTCTACAACATGTGAAAGTAGTAATCCCAAGTGGCCACAATCGAGATATTTGTTCCAAACAAGATTTCAAGGTAACAAACAACCACAACTGGTTGAGTATAATTCCACACAAAAGGATCATCAACCCAAACAAATTGAAAAAATTAGTATTTTCTCACTAACAATTGCTCCAAAAGCAGTGCAATAAATCTCCATACAACCTTAGTAGCA
Organism: Picea engelmannii; assembly: GCA_009831015.1. Lineage (NCBI taxonomy): Eukaryota > Viridiplantae > Streptophyta > Pinopsida > Pinales > Pinaceae > Picea > Picea engelmannii. Next base: position 13,288 of record ML793971.1, on the reverse strand, counting down.
TCAACCATCACCTAATCCACCTAAACTTATTAAAGTTAATCATCAACAAAATAATCATTTACCACCTTTGATATATTGGGAAGAGAGATGCCTCAAATTATTCCTTGTGACTTACTCACCTCCAACAAATAATCCAAAGTATCAACAACTAACATATACAAATTCCAAATCTTGTATTTTTATGTGGTTAATCCTCAACAACAAAGTAATTACTTGGGATATATTACAGAAAATAAATATAAAGGGCCTTGGATGGTGTAACCATTGTATGGAAAATGAAGAATCAAATTGACATTAATTTTGTACTATCCTTACTCTAAATTGGTTTGGAAGGATTTGTATGGTCTCGTGGGTATAATATATCCTTGGTCTAGAAACACCATTGAAGATGCCCTATATAAATTGTGTACAAACACTGTTGCTATATAGTTTAGGAACTTAACCTTAATCATTGCTTGGGGTCTTTGGTTAGAAAAAAATGCCAAAATATTTGAGACTAAATTCATCACTCCAATCCAATGTGTTATTCAAGAATGGAACATTCTCTCTTACTTCAAGAAATCAAACCCAAAACCTTCTTGATAGGAAGAAGAATAGGTTATTGATGTTTCAAATTATTGGGCCTATTTTGATGGTTCCTCTAAAGGTGAGCCCCTAGTAGGAGGGTGTCGTGGCAGCAACAACACCCTTCCTTAATTCCTTAACTTCGACTCCAAAGCCATTCATTAGAAGTGAAGAAATAGGGCCCCCCTTGGAGTTTTCTACCACTAGAAAACCTTTGAAACTCTTTCACACAAATGTTTTGTTCTTACCCTCCAAACTTGATCATTTTGAATAGTTTTGAGGATCACTTTGTCCCGCCGATACATAGTATGTCGATGAGCATATTCTATATTTCATCGATACAGACTATGTCAGTGAGCATCCTCTATCCTGTGTCGATACAACCTATATCAACGACATCTCCCTATTCTTATTGACATTGTAAAACATTTCATCACTTAGAAAATATTCATTTTTTCTTCTTCTCACCAAAGGTGAATAGCTTCCTACCACCAACACATCAACAGTGAAACAACTTCCAACCATCGACACATTGGCGATTAATCCCTGTATCTCACCGATAGGATGCTTATCAGTGAAGGGTCCCCTTCTACCGTCGATATGTCGGCATAAGACTTCCATATCTCACTGACATAAGGCGTATCAACAGGGATCTCACTTTTATCGCCAACATAGACTGTATTGACAAGACACTCGCATCTTGAGGCCTCTCCTATTTTCTTCCAACTCAGACCCTTTCCGTTGCACCCATTAGTTAAGTTCTTTTTATTTTCAACAGTTAATCATTTCATGTCTAACTAGATGATTGATGTCTCATTGCTTGTTGGTTTCAATCTATGTTATGTCACAGTGTTGATTAAGTATGATAATATCTTGGCAAGTTCGTTTGCATCGCAAGAAGCTTTTAGTACGCCTATCACATCCCCTTGTGTTTTGCGTCTCTTGATTCTATGACTAACCTTGACCATGAAAGTGTCGTTTGTTTTTAGGTGGTTTGATTGCAACATCTACGAGAAAATAGGTTGGCTTTGAATTGCTTCTCAGATGAGAATTGGTCCTCCCACCACATACTCGATATTAGGTGCTCCAAACGTCAGTTGGTTGTTTTCATGGGATAATATTTCTCAACCAATAATAGATGACCTCAACTCCAATGGATGGATTAAGATCTTGTATAACACAGATGCCACAAGAATTGATAGAACTAAATTCAGATGAAGTAGTAGTGAGAATGGGCTCTGAACATTCATTAAAAAATTCCTTTGCTCACAATTTTGAGTACTAGTCAAAGTAATTTTTTCACCTCCAAAATAGGCTAACTATATGTTTTGCAAGATTACGATTAAGTGGGGGAATAATGTTTTAAATAGAAAATAAAACAAAATTAAATAATAATAATAAAAAAAAAAATCACTAACATTAAGTTAAAATATGCTAATGTGGATAGTGTAGAAGCCACACCCCATGTGCCCCCTCCCCCATCGTGCTTTTAACTAAATTTCATATATATATATATATATATAAACCCCCTCCATGTACATTAACCCTTTTACAATGCGCCCCTTTTCAACGTTTAAAAAAAAAACACCTTTTTTTATCGATTCAGTGCATGTCAGCAGTCAAACACGATCTTGATTCAGCAATACCGGACGTAAAACATGGATTAGCGTCAACACATATCAGAATTAAATTACGACCCAAACTCCATGCATCGGCATTTCAACATGGATCGATCTCCACCATTTCGGAAGAAAAATGCGGATTGAGCTTCGACATGTCAGAAGCAAAATACGGATTGAGGTTCTCCATATCAAAAGAAAAATGTGTATTGAGCTCCACCATCCTCCATGTTAGAGGTGAGGATAAGGCGGTTGTTTGAGGGCCACAAAGGAGTTAGACATGGGGTTAGTCCACAAATTGTAGTTGTTTCAACACCTTAGCTCTGGGTTGGAATAAACCCCACCAAAATCCCTATCATCCATGGAGGAGGTATATTTGGGTGAAGTTGCTTAAAACAAGGTGGAGGTGGGGGGAAGGGGGGGGTGACCCATTCGACCCCCCACCCCCCAAATATTTTTCTATGATACTTGAAGGTGGAGTGGGGAGGAGGATCACGACCATTTACCATACGTTCCCTCACCCTCTTAATGGGACTTAACAAATTAGAATTGGGTAAAGGGGAAATATACCCATGAAAACCCCACCCATTTTTTTAAAACATTATGTGATAAAAACCCTTTTTATGAAATTTGTAAACCTTAAGGTGAAGTGGGGTGGGGGAATCCACAACCACTTGACACATGACCCTCCTTAATCATGGTTTATTAAATTCTTACAACCATCACCTCCATATTAACACCAACGATTAGCCCACACAAAAGATGTTCTTTGATCATCAATATGTCGACATAAAATCTTTATTCCTTGTTGACACAATGCATGTCGACAGAGAATCCTCTTTCCCACCGATACACCATGTGTCGGGGATCTTCACTCATATTTTTCCATGGAACAGAAGATCATATTTTGGCCATAAATTTTGACTCCAAGATCCATTTCATGTGCTCCTTATCCTGTTGGAAAGGTCTCTCTGGTCTCTACAACTTATCTGCTATAGGATTTAGGATATTCCTCATATATCATTACAATTTTCAGGATTAAACATTTCCATATTGTTAACAACCTGGGAACTCGAAAACTTAGCATTGCAAATGGGAATATCCATGAAACAAAGATCAGAGGGACTAGGAACTAAACTCAAGGAAGTAGATCCAAAATTTTCACTCAAATTTCAATTAACTCCTTCACGTTTTTAAATTTATATTTTGAAGTGTTATGTATGAGCAACTCACACATTTGGTGTTGAATAACACCTAGGTACCATCTAGAGGAAGATCATACTCAAATGTTTGAATACACAAAGTATAAAGGAGTAAGCTACATAGACACAACTATTATACATCAAGACGAGGAGTATTTTCCAATACACATCATTCTCTTTGCAAGTGTGATCGACAACAAAGGATGATATACAATTAGTAGTAGCAAAAACAACAACTGTAGCATTAGCATAGGAACAACAAAAGAGAATCAATCCCAAATGGAAAAAGAAGGATTCCAAATCTCCTAGTAGATGAATCGCAAACATAAAGGAAAAAGAGACCCATAGCTTGCAAACTATTGACCATATTGTATGAGGTGAAATAGAGCCAAAACCCATGATGGTCCACCAACACTAAGAGACAAATTTGAAATGTAAATGCATATGATGTATGATATATTAAATTATAAACATTTATGTTGTCATTATATACTCATAATTCCATAGAGGATAAGGACAAAAGTTTCCAAATGGAAGGTAAAAATTTGGGAAGACAGAAGGCCAACATTCAAGGTGAATTTCAATAAATGGGGGCATTGTACTTGGATTAAGGGATTTTGTCTCTTTGAGATTTCATGTACTATTGTTGAAACTTTGAATGAGGAGAAGCCTATTTGGACAAGACTTTCTGGAGAACTCTAATTCTTGTGTTGCACATGTTGTGGAATACTCTATTGTGTTTTACTCAGCATTGGGATTGTGTAAGAATGTACTTCATGTTATAGATTATTCTTACGTATGTTGGTTGCATTCGTGTTTCTATTCTTCAACGAATATTTGTATAAATCTGTGGATATATAATTGTAAATGATTGTTTAAATGTTAGAATATTTTGGGTTTGTATTTGTTTAGTTGTATTCTTGTCTATGAGTTGTGTAAACTATATCCCAGGACATTGATAGGAATAAGCATGGTTTTATGTTCACTTTCTTGTTACCTTTATTTTCAATCAGATGCATGCATCTTATATTAGTTGAATTTCATTTTTTAGCTTAGAAACTATCATCGATGGACTAGGCTACAACCAATAAACCACAAACTAGAAATGGTTGTCAAGCCATAATCTAGATGGATTCCCTATTCCAAATGGTGTGAGGTCTAATTGGGACTTCTCATCGGGGGTAACCCCTATTTTTTTATCAAGGTCACATAGATGGCATAAACAAAATTGGCGCTAGAAGGAGAGAGGGATGACAAGCCTTCCCACATGGAGTCATTTTAATAAGTTGTTTTAATCAACCCATGGATTCTCTCTATATCTCTGTATGGGATAAAACTTTGAGTCTTTGAGACTCTCATGGGGGATCTTAGTTAAGATACTTAATCTATTGTCAAACTTGAAGTTTGATGGTGAAGGGCATATCTTTGCATTCATGCACCTTAATTAGTTTAACATTACACAACAAAATCTTAAAATTGTTCGAGACAATGAAATATGTCGATTATTCATCCTCACATTAGAAGGACAGATTAAAGATCGGTTTAGGACATTACCATTGAAATCAATACATAGTTCGAGACAATTCATGGATGTCTTTATCACTGTTCATGTATGTTATGATTATTATGAACTCTTTTATGAACATGAAGAAATATGTAGGCTTGAAAACGAACCTATGGATGATTTATTTCAAAATGTTATGCATATTTATTGTAGATTTCTTGAAAGTAACAAACCCTAATACCAAGAAATCTTTGATTGGTTTTCATATCTCGTCTTTGTTCCTGGAGGGGACAATCTGGATAATCAAAATATCTCTAATTCACAAGATCTAAATCTGCACAATGAATATTCAGTCACTCCCCATCCCAAAGAAATATTTTCAAACATACAAACCATACAAGCTTACCCTCAGACATATGACACTCTCCAATCTGATTTCGATGAGAAATCTGAGGGAAATGTTTCAAAAGATGATTTCATATCTGTATTGAATGAAGAATCAACTCATGAAATTGTTGTAGATTTGAATAATAATTTAACACTAGGGATCATATTGATTATATCCTTTAATGGAAATCATGATATGATAATGGAATATGGAGGGTACATGATTTTTAATCATCACTTTGTCACCACAATAAAAGAATCTCCACTAGAACTCTTAAACCCATTATATACATAGTGGGAACAAACTAATGACATTCCTTTAGGGATTACATCAGTTGTCTATGCTAAAAAATTAAGAGAATCATGAATATACTTCATTTTGTAATGGATCTCCCACTGAGGAAATCCAGTCATTTTCAGAATCTAAAGACTTATATTCTCTTTGTACAAATATGTTTGAAAATTATCTCTCACATGAGAATCCACTAGCTTATCATATGGTTGGATCTTTACATTTTCCTTTCAATGTTGAAATATTGAGTAATAAACAAGAATAGGAAACTTTCCAAGCTTTGATCAATCAAAGACACATTCATCATGATAATCCATCCAAGATGCACAATGTTGAAAGTCCTTTGCAATTTAATTTTCTAGGACACACTCGAACATGATTTGATAATGAGAACCTTGTTTTCGATTATTATTCCTTTGCTCCATAAATCAATGTGAGCATCAATGCATCCTCCATTGATCATGTACAATCTGGAATTTCTAATCTCAATGCACATATTTTAATGACATAAGAGACAAAAAATGAAGATCACAAAGAATTTTCAGACCCCTATGGGAAAATAACATCAAATATATATCCCATCACCCTGCAAGACATGGAAACATTGTGGTTATCCAAGAAGCATTGTTACCTAAATATGCTTTAGAATCACAAGTAAATATTCAAGTGCAGATGCATCACTCATCCTTGGATTCTGTCTCAATACTCCAGCAATCCTCACATGATTTTGATGATGTTATAGGAGAAGGCTTAGATTCATCTTTTGCTTGACGTTTTTCTCAAACTAGTAGAAACAATTTCTCCTCTCAGCATGTAGGTTATGTAGAGTGTGGGTCGAGGGAGACTTGCATGGATAATGAGGCACTTCGGTTTCGACTGATGGTTATGTCATGTTCTCATTATCTTGCTTTGACCTTTGGAATAAATGATACCATCAATGTTAAGACTCTCCCACAAGGTACATTTCACATAAATTTAGTACATGGTTCTCGCCAGGTATGCCAATCAGTTTTGAATTCCTTCCAACAGTTGTATGGTGGTCATTGTAAATTTTATGATGGAACTGAAGTTTGGTTGGAGGGATCCTACATGCCTACATTTCCCACAAATAATGACACTGCCAAATTTCACATGTTGCATATAGGTTTACTTGATTTAATTCTTCTTATCTTTTATCTCTTACTACTCCAATTTATGCTATTGTCTTTTGATGAACATGTGATTGCAGGTCTGGAGTTGCTTGAATAGCTACATTGGCACTATGCTTTCACATAGTCCTTTTTTATCTAGTGTAGGATAGAGTAGGAATAGGAGTAACATAGTTCTTTTTACTTCCTTGTCTTCTTATGTACTATAGATTTTTTATTTTTTATTTCTTGAATAAAAGCCACAAGTTGTTATTAGTTTATGTTGTGACTTAGGATCACTTATTTTAGTCTTAGTTTCTTTTGCATAAGATTTCTCTTCTCTTTTTCATTAATTCCTTTCACTTTGATGTTTAATTTTAATCTTGGATTAACTTTGGTTTACATTCATCTTCATGAGAGAACCATGTGCGAAATCCCTTTAGAAGATTTAACTGGAATATTTACTCGCTTCAGTGTCATTCACCTTAGCATTAACAATTGGACAACAATAATCTAGAAGAGTACGATCCTAAGTTGATGAAAACGCATCTGATGTAGAATACTTTACAGTTTGGGGAAAATTGGAACAGAAAACTAATGAGAATCCAAGTGAATAATTACGACTGCATAGTGTTGAATGATTTGCCCCTTCATATTCCTGACATCTGATTAGAGGAGAATGCTTAAGGTATTGAATATATGAGTTCTTAATGTACAATCATCAAAATCCAGTGATGATTGTGTAATATAATTGCTTTACCTCCATTAGAATGGCCAAAGCATAATACTCCACCTTGCTTATCTTTGTACATGATAACTCAAAGCTTTTCATTTCCTTCTTCCTCCTGGTAAACCTTATTCATTGAGTAATCAAAATTTTGACTCCATTTCCCAATATGGAAAAGAAACTAGTTGCAAATGAAGGATGTTGAGAAGGCTCATAAAAAATACTCTTTCAAAACTCAACCAAGTATGCAAAGAAGGAACTGTATATCAGGTTTCCCGTTCATTTTCGTAAGTGTCACCTATTGGTCTTTAGTTCCATGCTCAAGGAAATTCCATAAGGAAGAGGGGTACATGAAGCCTTGTCTTGCTATTGTCTTTTAAGCATGGTGACGATACTTATTCTAGTTTCAGATATTGAACTTGTTCAAATCCTACCATACCTGATCTATAATCTAGTTTTGAAGAGATAACAATATAAGAGGTACTAAAACGACTTTCTCTAATGAGCATACTCGACCAGGAAAAAGAATTAAAATTCAAGAACAATGACCTCTTACAAAAGGCCCATGGATTGAATCCTATAAGATACTAATCAACAAGAAATTGTTCTCAATAAGATCTACTTCAAGATAGCACTATTCATCATCACAGCCAGAGTCACTTGTTGCTCAAAAGGGAACTTCCACTGACCAGAGAAGACTCAAGGTAGTTGACTTCACCGCTCTACTGGGATCTTGGCGATAGGAAATTGGTAATATTTAGATATGGATCTAAGGAACTCCATCAGGTATGGTTCCTCATCTAATCAAAGCATTACCTTTCAACTTATTGTTTGAAACCAACTTGGATACAACCTTCATTTTCTGGTTTCTATCACAAAATCCTTTCAAGTGTGTTTTTTGGGAGGAAACCAGCTTAGTCCATACTACTTCTCAGTCAATTTTTTTTTATCCTAGTAGCTAGTTAGAATTGGGAGAATTTCTTGATTAAGGGATATGACATTTCTGTTTGAAATTTTCTAACAAATAAATTTGCATCAGTGGTCCGCAATTTTATTAATGATATTTAACACATCAGGTTTGAATTGGCATAATCTTATTGTTGTAAATGCATGTGTGTGGACCTCAACCATTGAAGAGTTGGATCGCCTGAAGAGGAAGACACATCTTGAGAAAAAAAAATCCTCTGAAAATTTGACATGATCACGAGAACGGTCACCTAGGAACTTTATTCACAAACCTATTTTAGGGATTATACTTTCAATTCTTCGCACATGATTGTTTTGAACACATTCATTTCTGAAAATTTTGGATAAAATCAATCTTATGTATTTAATGGTTTTCCTTTGTAGGTACATGTGTGAAGTTGATATCACATGCATGATTTGGAATTGTGATGAGATGATCATGTTACGCTACAAAATAAGTTTCTTAACTTGGAGAGATTAATAATGTAAGCACAAATTTTGAAACCCTAGGATATTGCAAGACTAGAGCAAAGCAATCTGAGGAGTAGCAAAGAAATGTCTTTTCAAAATTACATATTGAAGCACAAGGCCACAAAGATGAGCTGGCATGATTTGGAAAATAGGATGTGAGATGTACTTATCAGCCAACCTAGCACTGAATCCCATCTAAACTAAATTCTATGAGTCCATTCTTTCATAGGGATTAGTCTTTTCAAGAGGCTGCAAAATTACTCATTGTATTAGGATACATGAACATTTTAAAGTTGCTCGCAACATTGACATTCTTGTTATATTTTTCAAGATATTATTCTAGTTGATTGTATATCTTTTCTCATCATTCACTAAATATTTCATTTTTCAATTGTATCATGTTTCTAACAAAGTATTATCTTTTGATTATGGGTGTGACTACAAAGTTTATCTTATAATTTTGAATATGATTCCTCTCTTTCATTCCACATCATCTCTTCCCCTAAAAGAAATTCATTCTCTAAATTATTTTGTTGTAGAATTCTTGTTGTGAGAGATATTACCCTATGGGTAGGCTAAGATCCCCTTTGGACCAAGACCCCTTCTTTGGTCCAAATACAGAAGTAAGCAAATGGTTGCTACTTTCCCTATAGATCTAACTCAATCAATCATGCAAGAGAGAAGAAGAATGTGGTGTACCTTGTTGCGATGTTCATCCTCGATGCTCCAATCCTTGGGCTTGATCTCCAAGCTCCTCAACACAATTGAAGTCCTGCAAAGAATAGAAAAGGAACTCTTCCTCATACTCTATATGATTAGACAAAACAGATCTATATATGAATATTGGAATAACAATAGACAAGCAAATGTAGAACACATGAACTTGAAGGGAATAGGCCAAGTTAACATTGATTTTGAAAATAAGTTACAAGAACTTGCAAGCCATGTCTGACGTTGCAACACCTTCTCCAAGTTCTCCTAGTCTATCCCTTACATGAATCTTGAAATCAAAACATTGATGCTTCTCCCAAGATCAAAGGTTTGACATCTGAATTCTTCCCCTTTTCACCTTGGAAATACCTTCAATATATAGGATTGGGAGTCTTAGCCACCATGAGTAAATGAAGGAAATAGTTGAGGATATGGCTCCTTAAGTTGGGATTATATCATAATATAGAGCCATTGTATAGGATTCGAGCACAACCAACCTCATCCCTTAAGAGCTGGCCCTTAGAAAAGGGTGAGAGATCCCATATTTCCCTCTAACCAAATTGGTGCCCCCCTTTAGTGAGAGACAGATTGTCATTGGCGCCCCTTAACATGGTAGGGGGAGTGTTTGGGCCCCCTCAACATGAGTAGGGGAGCACCTCCCTTCTAAAATGCCCCAAATTGGTCAAATTTTCCAAGAAAAAGGTGTGGTTTCAGACCCTAAATCGTTGGTTTTCTCTTCCAAACTAACTTAGGGATTGTGAAAAATGTATTGCATGGTGTCAATGGGTTGCGACACATGGAAAAGTGAATGTGACACTTGGTAAGGTGCATACGACACTTGATATAGTGCATGTGACACTTAATCAGGTGCATATGTTACTTTGCGAAACTTAGGGTGCGACACTTAAGTGTGACATTTTGATGTGTAACAATTCTTGGTCATGTTTGATGATATACATGCAACACCATTGCACTAGAAACATTCATGAATCAACTTGCATATATTTCCTAGCTCTTGAGTTGAACCAGAGGTCCCTATTGAGGATATATCAAGATGATTTTGGAAGATTGTGATATCAATCAAACAACAAAATAACAAGTAGTTAATCAATGGTTATTCTTGCATGTTAGTTGGTGAGAATATCCTATGTAACAGGGGAACCATCCACACACTAAGAAGTTTCTCAGGTGAAATTTGAAGTGTCAAAGTCTAAAAGGATAAAAATAAAAAGGGATAAATTTATTTAACCAATTACAACAAATATACAGAGAAAATATCAATAGATGGCAGCCATCCCCTATCAAGCCTAAGGAAATTAAAAGAAAACAAAATAAGAACACTACTTTCCCCATCCACTGCATGTTAAGAATATACTAAATAAATCGAGAAGGATTGGGAAACAAATCTTGATTAGATTGGGGGACATGCAGATATCTTCGTCGGAGATATGGACACTCGTTGGCAGTGGAGCAAGGTATGTGATGTCATGGTGACTCCATCAAAGTTATAGACACTTGGGGGTAGTGAAGCAACACCTAAGGGATAATATATATGCACCTAGTGAAAATATTTTTATATCCCAAACCTACATCAGCCCCATGATGAAGACACCAACCGGGATCATCGACGTGGATTAAAGAAATAAATATCATCATGATTCATCCTCTTATTACAATAGATGATCTCTTCTAGTCAGCATGCAAGCATCACCAGTGTACCCACCACGTTGAAACATTTTAGGTACTTGCTACACATTTATTTCAGAATGATATTAAATGTAAGAATATGACCCTCTACATTTTATGCTCATAGGTAAGGGAAGACTAACAGAGATTTTGGCTTCATCGAGTGTGTCTCCATTTTTTATGCCAATAATAACACCCTCCCTTAATTTCTTAACTTTGACTCCAAATCCATTTATTAGAAATGAAGAAATAGGACCCCCTTTAGAGTTTCTTACCTCTAGAAAACCTTCAAAACTCTTTCATGCAAATGTTTTCTTCTTACCCTCTATACTTGACTATTTTGAAAAACTTTGAAGATCAATTTGGCCCACCGATACATAGTATGTCAATGAGCATCTTCTATCTTTCACCGATACAATCTATGTCGGCAAGAATCCTCTATTCTTCACTGATACATCCTATCTCGGAAACATCTCCCTATCCTCGCCGACACTATAAAACCTTTCAACACTTATAAAACATTTGTTCTTTCTTCTTCTCACTAGAGGAAAACAACTTCAAAAATGTTGACACATCGATAATGAAACAACTTTTTACTGTCGACACATCAGTGGTGAATACCTATGTCTCACTGATATAGTGCTTATCGACATAGGATCCCTTTCTCTCACCAATACATCGGTGGAATATTTCCATCTCTCATCAACACAAGGTGTATTGATAGGGAAATCACTTTTTCCACCGAGATCAATTTTATTGTCAAGACACTCGCATCTTGAGGCCTCTCTTATTTATTTCCAACTCAAACCCTTTTCATTGTGCCCATTAGTTAGGTTCTTTTCATTTTCAATAGTTAAGCATTTCATGTAAGACTAGATGATTGAAGTTTCATTTCTTGTTGGTTTCGAGCTATGTTATGTCACAGTATTGATTAAGTATGATGATATCTTGGCATTTTTGTTTGTGTCACAAGAAGATTTTATTACGCCTATCACATCCACTTGTGTTTTGCGCCTCTTTATTCTATGAATATCCTTGATCATGAAAGTGTTGTTTGTTGTTAGGTGATTTGATTGCAACATATACAAGAAATACGTTGGCTTTGAATTGCTTCTCAAATGAGAATTGGTCCTCCTGACACATACTCAGTATCAGGTGCTCCAAACGTCAGTTGGTTATTTTCACAAGATAATATTTCTTAGCCATTGATAGATTACCTCAATTCCAATGGATGGATTAAGAGCCTATATAACACAGATGTCGTAGGAATTGACGGAACTGAATTTGGACAAAGCAGTAGCAAGGAAAGGGTCTGAAATTTCAATAAACAATGTCTTTGCTCGCAATTTTGGGTACTAGTCAGAGTGAATTTTTCACCTTCAAAACATGCTAACTATATATTATGCAGGATTATGATTCCAACGCCACTCGTAGAATCAAAATTCGAGGTTCAGAAGTGTCAGAACAATTACCAAGGATTTCCCGCCAAGAAAGCCTTGTTAACTATGAAATTGTTGAAATTATTAAATGAAGTGGTAAGTTCTCTCACTGGAAACCTATCCCTATGCTCTACGCATTGCTAAAAACGACACCCCAATCGAACATTGTATGAACAAATTATGAACCTTTGAAAGTCATGCTTGGTTGCGCTATAACCCCCATTTTCAACATTATTCAACACTAATAAACACATTTAATCTGAGCACTAATTTGTAATATTACATTTAAAAAAAGTGTGGAGCGATTTTTTTTTTTAATATATTCAAAGTTCAAAATGAATTAAGTGGGGGGGGGAATGTTTTAAATAGAAAATTAAACAAAAACGGGGGGGATGTTTCATTAACATTAATTTAAAATGTGGTAATGTGGATGGTGGGGGGCCGTAGCCCATGCCCCCGCCCCCCTCCCCTTTTAACTTAATTTCATACATATTTAAACTACGTCCATGTACATTAACCCTTTTACATTGTGCCCCTTTTTAATGTTTGAAAAAAAATTCGATTCAATGCATGTCGGCACTTAAAAATGATTT
>ML793970.1:293011-305733 GCA_009831015.1 Picea engelmannii | reverse complement strand
GGATTAACTAATTAACTAAATGATAGATTATTAGTTGAAAATCCTAACAAGAGTCTAAGCCTAAGTCTAAGATTTGGCCTAAGTCTAACTTTAAATTGGGGACTAATTAAAATATTAAATTTGGGATAAATCTAATTCTAGGAAAATATGTGAAAAATATAAAGATTGAATAAAATGCACATGTGTGTATGAATTTAATAAAAAATATTTTTAAAATAGAATTAAATAATAACTTGAGAGATTGGTTGTACATAGAATATAATCTAGAGTCAAACTACACTAGTCTAACTAGAAGAAGACTCCTAATTAAACTCTAACTAAGATCTAGTTAGGGGACAATCCTTAAATGAGAATCTTGGGAACAAAGGGACACCTAGGAGTGAAAATAAGAACACATTGAGTATTGTGAAAGATTTTTACCTTTTAAATAAAATAAAAATGGTAAATACTGGTGTAACTTGGGGAGATTGTGAAAAGTGTGTGAGTGAGTAATCCAAATTAAAATTTACTAAAAAATTAATTATCTGTGCATGAGGACATGTGTCAATGAAGAAAAGTCTATAAAAATGAATTCTAGAGAAGGGAAAATGATCTGATTTTCTGAGCATTGTTATGTTGCCAAATTTTTTTTGGACTATGCTTTACTTGTGAGAGTTGGGATACCAAGCTTGTAAAAAGAGTGGAAGCTCTTCCTTGTGAGGGAAAGTCTTGGAGCTATTGTTGTTGGTTTCTTGTGTGTGGGTCCTTTGCGGCTCAGGGGGGTAAGGGGGAAGAAGAATACCCATAACATTGGCTGGGAGGTACCGATGAAGTCTCAGTGATTAGCAGGTAAAGGAAAGGAAGGAGCGCAAGACTTTGAAGGGATGTTCATTTAGCAACAATTCATTCGTTTTGGTATTTTTGTATTCGGGATTTTATTCCTAGCATTAGTGTAGGTGTATGTTAGACTGATAAGGACATTATACAAACATTGGAAAGCTTGGAAGCCAATTGTTACGATTTCTTTCAACGAATATTAGTTCAGATTTTATATTTTTAAAATTACAATTTCTTCCAATCGGATAATAATTATAGTGTGTTTATTTTAAATTTTCAATGTAATGCCTGACATTTTCCTTTCTCTATTTTGGGATGGCTTGATACTCATTGTGGAATTAGAATTCATATTGAGTATGGTCTATGTTCAAAAATTTATACCTTATCCTTGTTTGAATTTGAATGATAAAGTCTTTAGTTGAGATTATTTAGAATTTAACAATGCATTGTTCGTTGGAAAACCAGGGTGTTAGTTACGAAATTTTGTTATGAGACTTTGTTCAATTTCATTTAAATCCAAATAAACTCATTGGTTGGGATCTTGGTCAAAATTCATTCTAGGTATGAAACTGTGTCATTTTCCTATTGACGCTTTTGTCAATTCAATTTCGTTGTAGTATGATCTCTATTGAATTTCGTCAAATATGAATTTATATCATGTTTTTCCTTTGTCTATTTTTTTGATATATCTGAAGTAGGTAGTATGAATGTATGTGCTAATTTTTAGATAAATAAAAAATACTAGGGACCGAGGGAAACCTGTTCAAGTCTCTGAAATTTGACTTTTAGTATGTAGTGTGTTAGCCCTCTTTCCTTGAAACTGTTATACATGTGACCATGGGATAGAACTTAGGTCTAACCAAAAGTGGGCGCTACTTGGAGCTTCAAAACCCTGGTTCTTCAGAGGTTTTTTACTTCAGCACTCCTCCTCAAATAAAAGGTTTTCTTCCACTCCGAGAGTTACTCACTTTTTGTAAACAACAACTCATTTCCTCCAGAGAGACGAACTCACAAACCTCCGAAGGACAAGGGATCGGATTTCTAACATATCTAATGGTCCGCGATAATTTTCTAGATCTATGGCTAACCTTCACTCCAGGACTTCAAAAGTTTGGGGTGACCTTAATTCTTAGCACCTACACCTTAACTTAGCCGGAGAGTCGAATATCGAATAACTCAGAGATCTACAACTCACATCCTTCCATCAAATGATGGACAAGATTTACTCTAGACTTCGGGACTCTAGGAGTTCCTTAACCCTTAAATTCATGACTCTAATTCTACCGAAGTGCCAAATTACTGAATCGTTAAAAAATGAAGGCTCGAAGATCTAAGGTCTGTGATCGATTGTCAGATCTATGATGGTGCTTCACTCCGGGACTTGGAAGATTTAGGTTTTCTTAACTCTTTATAGTTATGAACCAAACTCGTGGAATCACTGAACTCTTGAGGATCCAACGACTAGTAATCAATCTCCGAACTACGGTGTAGTTCCACTTTGTGACTTCGGGATTTGGGGATCTCTTAAAGTAAATAACTCAAATATGCCAAAGTGACGAAGCCCGAAGGTGTAAAGGTTTATTGGGTGTGCTAATAATGTATGATCTAATAGTTTTGGGGCTTTGAATCCTCCCGAAAAGATCTCTCCCACTCAAAATAAAGAAAAATAATTCTCCCTTGGAGAATTATCCTCGTTATCCCTCATGGAGATTCATCACTTAGATGAATCAATCTTTGGCACACACAGTGTGTTCCCTCATGAGATCTAAACTTTAATAGGTCTCATTCTCACTTAATGTGATTAATCTGTTTAGTTGCACTGTCTCTCCTGATATTTTTACTTCAAAAGGTCCTTCTGTGCACTTCTTTCTTTGGAAATGGGAAGGCCTTGTGCTGTGACTCCCAAAATAAATTTGCATTCGAAAAAAAAATTGAATTCTCATTTCCACAAACTGACGTTTCACAGACATGAATTTTACTTATCATAGTATCTTTGATTTAGAAAGTACACACAAAGTTTACAGTCTCCTCTCGGTTGTTGAGAGTTTCTCCTTCAAAATTTTACATATATATATTATGCTAACTCATAATGTCTGAATAATTGTTTTGTACATTGGAGGGTTGTCAAATTTTAATTAATGATTGATGCTTGTATTTCCTTGGGAAAAGAGAGACATTTGTTAAATGGTGACTTGTAATTAATTGATGAAATTCATAAGGATATGGCATATTATGTAGATGATGTTTAGTTCTGTTTTTTTATAACATTTAAGGGAAGGACAACTTGACTAGTAATTGGTATTTTAATGATTTAAATTGTGTTATGATTTGGTACTTTACTGATATTTATCTTTAGTCTAGATTTGAGTTTGGATAAGGGAATTAGATGCTTCCTTGTTCCTCAGAATAGTTGCCAGTCTTGAGATCTTAAGTGGTAAAAAAAAATTGGATGAATCCTGGACTTGAGTGTTGATTATGTATCTTGGAGGTCCTAACCTTGTAGGTAGATTGGATGGGTAGATAGTTTTGATTTCCTTGTATAATTATTTTTCTGTTTGAAGCAATGATGTTGTTTGATGAAACTAGTTGTGGTTGACATTGAATAATTGTGATGTTGTAATCTTGTTGTATGTGATGTTATTTGATATGGAAAATCCTTAATACATCGAAGTTGTATCTAAATCTAGTTGTTCAATGAGATGAATGGAATAGAATGTGTATTTCCGAAGTATGTTAATATCATGTTTCACTTGTCCATATATATATATATATATATATATATATATATATATATATATATCATACTGTTTCTCAATTAATTAAGACATAACAAAGGGGATGTTACATATGGTATGAGAGAGGGTTCAACCCTGCGACATTGGACTATTATGCCATCCACTGTGTCAAACTAAATGATTGATTTAGATCACTAATAAAAATATGAAATTATTCTTGCAGATAATCATGGTTAGAGGACACAGGGGAAGTAGACGACATGGTGCTAGAGGAATAGGTGTGAAACCTATCTATATTATTTGCATTTCATTTCCAAAGATTATTAATGTATTCTTGTAATTCCTTTACACATTAATCCACCAATGTATTATGGTTTGGAATTTGTATATTCATACCCAATATTAGTCTTCTATGCATATGAAATTTATACCCATATGTTACCAATTCATATTTGTAGATTCATACCCATATGTTACCAATTCATGCATAATATTTTGACAATACATGGGTTTGCCAATACCATATTGACCCCTTTTGACATCAATGACATACCAACATTTTGTCTCAATGACAATACCATATTATCCCTCTTCAACATCAATGCCAACACCATAAATCCATGTCCAATATTGATCATATTGACCATTCTTTTACATCAATTCCAAAACCATAACACAATGTCCAACATTGTATTCCATACCTTCCAAATATCTCATGAAATCATCTATTTCCATATGTCATAAAAAATATCCATGACTCTAGTACACAACCGCACACACTGCTAAATAATTGTCTTTAGAGCTTCTTAGAATCTGTTGCAACTCATCGGTGCATGTTCCTGCTTTTCAAGATGAATCAAATATATTCACTAGTATGATAAATCCAACTATATAAGTGTCCATGGGGATAAAAAATTCTTCTTAATAAACCGATCTTTCATAAGACATTCTAAACTTATATCATCAAACCAATTTGAATCTTCCTTCCCAAAATTTGCAAACACTTCAGACTACCCGAAAGATAGTTCTCTATTTTGCAATGGTTGTTGCTTAGACTCCCCCTCTTCAATATTCATATTTACTGGGAGTCTAGAAGATAGATGACTTACAAAAATGGTTGAAGTTTCTATGGTGTGGAGTCATCATTGACATATTCCTCTTTACCTATATATTCATGATGATCTCTCACTACTGAGAATCATGAGAGTATGATTTATGGGAGTTTTTTATTCACCTATTCTCCCTGTTTTTCTTTCATTCTCCAAATTTTCCTGTACTTGATATCAATTTTTTCCTTCATGGAATACTTCATCATGCATGGGCTATGTGTCCATAGTTGTGGCATTTTTAACATTTAATATTGTAGTGGCCCACATAAACATTTCTTGCTTGAACATTTCTTCCATATTCTCTGCAATCTACAACTCTATGTCCAAAGTTATTACATTTAAAACAATAACCATAAAATAAACTTTTATACATGGAAGTAAATGATCCTCTTTGTGATGTATTCCTTATAAATTAATTCCTTGGATGATCATGATCTTCTCTTCAGTTGTTTCCTTCACACTGATTGAAGCTTCTTTGATCCTTGAAGGTAGAAGGTCTTCTTGGATATCCATCTCTTCTGTAATATTCTTCTTGAGTTTTCTCCATTTCTGGAATGTTCTCCTTTGAGGGATCACATTCTTCCTTCTTGATAGGGCCTCTGATGATTTATGCATAACTCTTAAATCCTTTTCTCCATTCTTCCTTTCTAGTAACCTGTAACATTTCTCTTCAACTTTGTTCATTGGTCGTGTGAAGCTTCCTCTTTCTTCAATGCTCTTGTTGGGATTGGAATTTCTATGTTATTTGCATGAGATATCATGAATGTATCCAAGACCTTATTTATTGAATGATGAAATTTGATATCTAAGAATATTTTCTAGTACTTGAGAACTCTTGATCTTGTCAACTTCAACCCTCAATGAAACAACTTATTCTTCAAGCTCCTCACAATCTTCTTCTTTCTTCATCATCTAAATCTTCATTACTTATTCTATTCTATTTGCTTCTTCAAGTTGGGTTATCAAGGAGATAATTTATTCTTCAAGTGTTCTTTCTTTTTGACTAAATTTGATTCAATATTGTTTAAGTCCTCAGATATTTCCTTAAGATGATTTGTCAAAATCTCTTCCCTCTTCTCTTTTTCCTTTCTTTGTGATACTATTTTAGCTTCCAATCACTCATTTATCTTCTATTTTCCTTCCAACTAATTTTTGAGAGTTTCTTCAATCACTTTGGAATCTTCCAATTGAACCTTTAGATTTATAATAATTTGTTGGAATTCTTCAGAACCCTTCTTTATCTTGATCAATTCCTCCTTGAGAGACTTGTTTTCCTTACTTTCTTCTTTTATCTCACTTAAGGCATTGACTAGTTCTGTTTTAATATCGACTTCACCTTATTCTTATTCTCAATCTATATGACATGATGCACTTCTTTCTTCTTGTTTTATATTAGTATTTTCTACATCTTGATCAACATGCTCTGGCTCTATTTTTGCAAGAAGATATTCCTTAGAGTAGAGATTATGTAGCTTCTTCCAAAGTTCCTTGGTTGATGAACATTTTCCTACTTTGACCTTTACTAAATCAGGTAATGCATTTATGATGGTATCCATTGCTATTTTTTTGTTCCTTCTTAATTCCTTCTTGGTTGTGGTCTTTGGTGGTTTCTTTCAAGTGACGTATCCTGTAACAAGTGATTGTCAAACGTCAAACCCATGTGCCTGTAAAAATGATTTCATCCTTAAATTCCATAAGACATAGTTTTGACCATGAAACAACGACGTTCCATTATCTTTTCACTCCATGATCTACCTTCTAGTGGTCAGACTATTTCTGGAGGAATTGCTACGATACCAATTATTGTAATATTCACCAATACTTAGAGGGGGGGAAGGGGGGAGTGGATCAATATTGAGCACTTTTGACTACTTGTTACCACCTTTAATCAGAACATGTAATCATCACTTTATGAATCAATTTTCACTTATGATTACATTCAATATATCATGAATAATACCATTCAACAATGCATAAAATATAACCAACGATACACAATACACCAAAATTTTATGTGGAAACCCAAATGGTAGAAGACCACATAATGATTTCTTATATATCAAAATATTACATTCATAGGAATAACCAGCTTCAAAAATTATCTAGCACCAACTGGAAGGAGGATCCAACCCCCTATTTACAGGCTCGAACCTGAAGGAAGCTACAACTCCCTGAATTATTTAGCTCCAACTGGAAGGAGGTTACGACCCCTTGATTTGCAAGCTTCAACCTGAAGGAAGCTCCAACTCCATGTATTCTCCAACTTCAATTTGAAGGAGGCTCCAACCCCCTAATTTATAGGAACCAACCTGGAGGAAACTTCGATCTCCTATATTGCACCACCCTGTTTCCTTGAAATATAAATGTAGACTCAACCTTTCACTTTCGATGTCACTATCACTATCACTGATACTATTACTGTCACTGTCCATGATACTATTATTGTCACTGATACCGATACATCATCATCATCAACATGTCACTATCACTGATACTGATACATCATCATAAAAAACCACATAAAATTGTGCCAATATCTCCAAGAATTCCCTCCAAATCATGTACTCTAAATCACCATGATATGAATCAAACCATGTTCCAAATACATGCCTCAAGCATGTGCCAAAACATCCATAAAATACCTCAAATATGCGAACTTGTAAGATTCACCACGAGCTCAATTTTTCATTTATGATTCTGAAGTTTCTATCTGAGATGATTCTATATATTTTAATACCTCTAAAAATTCACTGTCTGCAAAGTCCCAGAAAAGAAGTTATAGTAAAAATTCAAAGCTGACTTGTTTGAAACATATTCCAGGACCATTCAGGAACAATGACTTCCACAGAGACTATCTCCAAAAATTTTGTGAGCCAATGTCATAAATTTTAACCACATATACTATGAGATATTTCTTCCATCTCCTCAAAATTTCAAGGTATGAGACTTCTTAGAACATAATTTATAGAGAAAATGACAAACCTTTCTGAATTTTGTCCTATTCTATAGAGCGAACTTGTACAACATGCCACTCACTCAATATTTGATATCTGATTCTAAAAATCACATAACAAATACTACAGTCTATACTATTTCCAATTCAATTGGTCTCATATAATTTTTATCCTCTATGACGATGTTATGACTGTTTTACCCGGAACACCTATTTGAGAATAGGTTCAGGATTAGTCAAAAGCCTTATCTTCCACAGATTGTATCTCCAAAAGTACAATGACCCAGAAGTTGAAATGTTTACCATAGGTAAATTTATATGACTTCTCAACAACTTCTAAAATTTTCTATCTAAATCACTATAGAAAACAAGTTATAGAGAAGATGGTAAGATGAACTTTAAATAACATACCTTAGAACCCATCATCACACTACTTCATCCTTCCTTGTAATTTCTCTCTAATTCACTTTATCTTCCCTCTGAAATTTACCTAAAATATCCTTGGTTACCTTATATAAAAATCAATTAAGTTGATGTAACAAATGAACTCCCAGGTGCCTTATTTATACTAGATCTAGCACCCTCTTTTTAGGGACAACTTGACCCAAATAAAATTCAATTTTATTTTTAATGATTATTCCATTGGGGCTGACTTTACCAACAATATCCTTAATATTTATTTTAATATTCATTACAATGGGGACAACTTGTAATTTCTTGTTTGTAACACGTTTTAGGGGATGACTCGTAACTTCTTTTCCCTAGATCCGAGGCTTCTTCATTTTCTTTTGAGGATTCATTTTTAAGAGGGCATAGATTCTCAATCATGAGGAACCACGTGGTGTACCACCTACCATTGGAAATTGAATGATGAGGACTATCAATATATGGATGTGTTACATGAATTTTCAATGTCCTTCATGGTATTCTTCTTGAACCAACTTCCAGTTCCATGACCACACCATCGGGGCTTCTTAACAACTTAACCACTTGGAAATATTTCTAGGGATTCTTGTAGAATTCTTGAAAGAGTTTTCCCATGAGGGTCACAATTAGAAATATTCCATAAGGGGACCAGTTTGGAGAATTATCCAAATACACCCATCTCTTGGACTTCTTCTAGGGTTGACATCTAGGGTTGACATAAATGAAAACCAAGTTTCCAACAATATGGCCTTTCACTATGATATTAGGAAAAGTAGCTACCATAAACGTTTTTATACAATTTACACCCCTACAAATGTTTATCATCTAGATACAAAATCCAGACTCTAATATTCATTAGGTGATCAATAATTCAATGGAGAGGGAAATAATGTTTCATTTTTGTCACCTACTCAAAACACACTTGCAGACCTCTTCCCCCATAGTGTTAAACAAATTTGCTTCTCCTCAATATCTCCAACACTTAAGGAAGGTGTTGGATTTGTGCACTTCTTGCATCTCCTCAAAGAATTCCTTTCTAAGCCTTCCTTCAGAGTATTCGACAACTCTGAATTACTTCCTCCTTCAGTTGGGCACCAGAGTGTTCAAAAACTTTGGTGTGTATTCCCTGACACTCTTCTCTCACAAAACTCTAAACAAATCTCTCTAGTGTAAAATACTCCTCGTCGATCTTACAGAGTATTCAGTAACTATGGTTTTCCTTTCTCTGCACAAGCTTTCCTACAGAGTGTTTAGTAACTGTGAGGCTCCTTCTGAGTTTGTAATTGCTCTGGTGTTCCCACTTGGTACGTTCTCCCCTTGAATTCCAAACATAATTCAAGCATAAACTCCTTACATTGACTTCACAAAGTTTCCAATACTTTGTCGTGCACTCCTTGCACTAGCCTAAAAGAACCCAAAACTCTCAACAAACTCACAGAGATAGAGAAGTCTATATTCTTCCTGCAGATTGAAACCTATTCATACATCTACAAAATTCAAATAAACACACATAATAACCATTCATATACATTCAAGAAAACACCCATATAACACATAGAGAATCGGATGCAGGAAAAAATGCATGTTTTGTATTAATATATGAATGCTTGATTACAATATGTGCAAGATGGACTATAACAAAGTCTCATCTCCCTTCTCTCCTTGGCTTACAATGCTTTTCAATCTAACTTCGGAAATGTTTAGCATCCTACTAAGGATTTCATTACAATTATTTATACAATAGGGGCTCATCGAGATTTCTCTCCAAACTATCTTAGTGACATCCTATCATCATTACAACACCTATCTACTGAGGCTAATTACATTGAATGATCAACAATGACCATCTAGTCTAAATTGGATCTAAAGCCAACAACCTATCAACCATTAAAGACGACATTATCTACAACCTGTACAAAGTCTCAAATTGACTCTTCTCATCCTTACAAAAATTAATAACAATTAATTACAATGAATTTTCAAAGTTCAGGGAAAAAATGAGAGGGTTGACATCTCTCTCCCTTCTTGAATGCGCACTATTGTGTTGCATGGCTGTCGCATGCTAAGGTGGAAAGATGTTCCTGCATCATACTCCATTGTTGGGAAAATCATGAGCTTCTTCTCATAAGCTCATTTTCTCTACTATTGAAATCCTCTTGGATCCCAAACTTCTCCTTGGAGCTATCCACCTTCTCCTCTTCTTTGCTACTGCTGTCCTACTGTTGTAGGTTCTCCTTTGTTCAGCTTCTGATCTCTGCTGACAGTTTCCTCTATTGATTTCAACATCAGATCCATGTTCTCCTCTATCACTATTTCCAACTGGTGTAATGGATGGATCCTTCTTGGTAGTTTTCTCTACTGCACCTCCCTACACACATCAAAGAGAAGATCATCTTGATATCCCATGCTATCTTCATCTCCTGTGGAATTAGCTTGCCACTGCACTGCAGACTCAAGTTATGCAACCTCCTCACTAAGATGCTTCTCAACTATCTCCCGTGATAGATTAGCTTCTTCCAGTTCCTCTACTGATACAACTACAACTTCCTCCAACTTCTCCTCAGGTTGGCATTCTCCATCTATTTCCCACTTAACCTATTGGATGTGCATACTTTTCACTATTACCCTTCTCTCCATGGCTTCCAATTCTTCATACAGATAAAAAAAGTCCATGCTTTCTGTTTCCTCTTCTGTTGCAGGTTCTAGCTCTGTAGTTATCTTCTGTTAATATTCCTGGCTGAAAATTTTGATCCATTCCTTTGAATTCCCATCTTATTTCTCTACTTGGGAAGACATCAATATATGTTCCTTCTCCTCTATGAAAGTCACAACTAGCTATCTTTCTTCCGTTGCACCTGAAATTTGTGCACTAGCCTTAACTTGGCTTCTTGGTAGGAATATCTCAATTCCCGCAATGATAAAAACACTCCTCTGATCCTCCTCTGTCAGCACTACTAGATGATCTGAACCCCTTCCTGAGTTCATGAGACACTCAGACAGTATCATTTTATCTCCCTTTCCCACCTGGAAATATGGGATTTCTTGTTAAGCCCTAATATTGGCTCATTACCCCTTAATTGGGACATATTACATTAGCAATGTTATTTTATTTATGTCGGATTTATTCCATTACTTGTAATTATACCTCTTAGTCTCCTATATATACCAATGAGACATTTTCATTTGGAATCATCTTGTACTTGAACATTTATGTGGGGTAAAAGGAGGTTGCCCCCTCGAAGAGGATTATTATTTGAAATTATATCTTTTTCAAGGCGTTGAGTACTTATTCTGAGGTTTTTCTATGCTATATTGATATTTGGTTCTTAACATATGGTATCAGAGCTTAAGGTCTTGGGGTTTCGCTGCTACATCTGAGACACCTTGGAATTTTCACTATAAATTATTTTCTACAATGTTTTAGAAGAAACGGCTTGGAGGATATTTAGTATATGGATCAAGGTACGTTGGGATAAAATTTCATCTCCTGAGGCCTTATATTTTCGGAGATACAACCTGTGAAAGATAGGGTTATGGAATCATCCTGAACTGAGTCATTGTGGAATTCTCGCTATAAAAAAATTTCTGTAACATTTCAGACCCTAAAATCCAAAGTATATTCACAGAAATTAGTAATGTATATGGGATAAAACATTCATCTTCTGTATCATATTACATTTGTAGATACACCCTGTAGAATATAGGGTATCTGACTAGTCCTATTGACTAGTCTCAAGAACGTGTTACAGGTAAAACAATCATAACTTCTTCCTAGAGTATCCAAATTGAGTGAGACTAGTTTCATTGGATAGTGGACAGTCTTCAGTATTTTTGGTACGCGTTTCACAATTTTATATCAATTAGTTTATGTGGGGCATGCTATACAAGTGTGATATCCTGGAAAGTCCAAAAATCAACAAGTTGTGGGGAAGTTACCATAAATTCCACTTGGCACATCCAATTTTGATCAGACCTGTGGCATTGCAGAGAAGAAATATTAGATAACTACATAAAATAAAGTTTCATACCTAGAAGGGATGAAACATGGGAGATACAATAGAAGAAAGATTGTCTAGTAGAACCACCTCAGAATCAAGGTTCAAAAGTGATACTTGGCCAACATGCCACCCAAAAAGGGAACTTCTACACCAAATAAGCCTCTAGACAATCATACTTGGACTCTTGATGAAGGTGAAGAAATGCGTAGGGACATAAATTATTTACAAAAGAAGATAGTAACAAAAGATGAACTACAAGAGATGGAAGCTATGTTGGAGGCAATAAATACTAAGATGGATGGTTTAAAAGAGGAGATCATGGAAGTATTGAAAAATTTCGTAACAAAGAAGACACCTGAAAGTGAAAATGCATCCCATGAAATTCATGATGAGGACACAAGGAAGGTGAATCAAGAATGGATAAACTCCAACTTTGGGTTGAATACCAACCACGTTCCTAAGATCGATATGAGGAAGTTTGATGGCAAGGACCCAATCACATGGATACTTCAGATGGAACAATTATTTGATCTTCATAATGCGCCACATACACAAAAAGTACACATTGCTTCTTTATATTTAGAACCTAATCAATTTGTATGGTATCGATGGCTTTGTTCTCGCAAATCACTTGTCACTTGGAAAATTTTCATGGAAGAAATGATAGCACACTATGAGGATACAA
>ML793970.1:269848-292911 GCA_009831015.1 Picea engelmannii | reverse complement strand
TGGGTACTCAATTGGCTCATAGCTCATCCTATCATCCTCAATCTGATGGACAAACTGAGATAGTGAACAAATGTCTGGAAGGCTACCTTCGTTGCTTTGTATATGATAAACAAACACAATGGTTCAAATGGTTACCCTTGGCAGAATCATGGTATAACACTTCCTTTCACACTGCAACAAAAATGACACTATTTATGGAACTCTATGGATACCACCCTCCTTCCATCTCTTCTTCTCTAAAAGAAAAATCTAAGGTTCAAGTAGTAGAAGATCACATCGAGCATCAACAACAAGTTCTCCAAATCTTAAAGGACAACTTGAACATGGCATAGAATCGCATGAAACAACAAGCAGATCAACATCGTAGTGAAAGAAGTTTTGAAGTAGGGGATTGGGTGTTTTTAAGACTACAACCATACAAACAGATGTCCCTCAAGCAAGCCAAGAAGGATAATAAATTAGCACCAAAGTACTATGGCCCTTATAATGTGTTGCAAAAGATTGGTACTATGGAATACAAATTGGAGTTGCCTACATCTTCACGAGTACACCTAGTTTTCCATGTTTCATGATTAAAGAAGGTTATAGGCGATAAGATCCCATTTCAAACTATATTGCCAGAACTTGATGTTATCACTGAAATTTCATCCTCAAACGGTTACAGGAATCCAACATTTTCAAACAGCTATGAGTCCACCCATGGACCAAAATTACCAAAAAATCACTTCCAAAAGGTCAAAACTATACAACCAGTTATAAAATCAAGATGCACTATGACTACACAGGGCACGTGCGCACATGCGTTATCTAGAAACGCAGAAAAAGCGCACATGCACACAATGCGCGACTGTGGTCGCTAAAAGCTGAGTACACCTGAGAACGACGCATTTATTATATTGGTCGGCCTCCCACCCACTTCTGGTTCATCTTCCAAGTTGAGTTGACTTCCAAATCTCAGCTGGATCCGACTAGGTGGCTAGTCAAAGACCTAAAGGTGCCCTAAACAACCCCTTTTCACAATAAAATCTGGTTGCACAATACCTCAAAGTGGTGCTATAAAACAAGGCCATGAGTGCACTACATTTTCAAGGAATTCATTTGCAAGGTTATGCTGCTGCTATTCTCTTGGGGAGTCCTCTTTTCTCATCAAGAGCTTACTAGCACCATTCCATTTGGGCAATCCACATCACCTTTTGAGTGGGTTAGCTTGGGATTCTTTCACCATTTCTTTCAAATTTGAAAGTTGTAAGAAGAGCCCAAAGTCCTCTTTTTTCTTAGTGTTTTCTTTTCACTAATACAATCCTTTCCATTGGTGACATGAGTCTTGTTTGTTTCTTGTTCTTATGTCCTTATGCTCAATAGTTTAGTTGTTCTTTCCTTTCTTAGTTTAATTCTTAGTTTAGTCTTTTATGTTTATTTTTCTAACCCTTTCCTTCATTGCTGTCTTGCTTAGCTAACCCAACTAAGCTTGTAAGCACCTCCACTTTGCTCATTCAGGTGACAAAATAGGCACAATACTTGACGAGGAAGGAAAAATCATATTGGAGCCTGAAGCCATCACTGACAGAATAATTCACCAGCTGAGGAATAGATCCATTTCAGAGTATCTCATTAAATGAAGGAAACTACCGGCTGAAGATTCCACTTGACAAGATGAGTCTTTTATACAGAAGCATCCAGAGTTACTCAAGCATTGCGAACAACACTTGTCTCAAGGGGAGGGGCATGTTAAGCCCTAATATTGGCTCATTACCCCTTAATTGAGGAATATTACATTAGTAATGTTATTTTATTTATGTCGGCTTTATTCCATTACTTGTAATCATACCTCCTAGTCTCCTATATATACGAAGGAGACATTTTCATTTGGAATAATCTTGTAATTGAACATTTATGTGGGGTAAAAGGAGGTTTCCCCCTCGAAGAGACTTATTATCTAAAATTATCTCTTTTTCAAGGCATTGAGTACTAATTCTGAGGTTTTTCTATGCTATATTGATATTTGGTTCTTAACATTTCTCCTCTTACCTCTTGGTAGTCCATGAGATCTCTGCTTGATATCTCTTCATTGCCCACCTAGAAATTTGAATTTTCACTTCTTCCCTCCTGACAGCTCATGAGATATCTAACTGATCTCTTCTCCACCTCATCACTAAGTCTCTCTCCAACTTGTTTCTTGCAAATTGTCTCCTCTATGTGACTAAGGTTTTCAGCATGCCTCAACCACCTATTCAACATCCGTTGTTACCTCTTGGAAACCAACTACTAGAATGGCCACTTAGCTCTCCTCGTCAAGGGCCACTCATACCTCCAGCCTCCTTGTCCTACTTGTTTCATCTTCAACATTAACTTCTCTAGTTCTGCTCTTGTCTAGTAGATCTCTTTATCCATATCTGCTTTGTGTAAATGTTGACAGTCTTCTCCTCGGCCTTGCTTATGACCTTCAGTAGCCATCGTCACTTTCTGCCTCAAAGAATGCAACCAATTGTTCTCACTCATCCCACCTGGCTGTCTGTTGTCTACTATGCAATTTAGAGCGCCTCCATCTTTCTCCTGCAACCCACCTAGCTGTCTACTGACTGCTGCACACTTGCAAAAAATCCTCACACACAAAACATCATTACTCTATATCTCCTAACCTTTTCCTACTATTTGCAAGAAAAACATGCTCTGATACCACTTGATGGTATCAGAAAAAACCTTTTACTAGGCTTTGATACCACTTGGTGTAGACTCCCTCTTCCTCTTGGAGATGCTCGACCTCGCGGTCTAGGATCGCTCAAAGGATGGATTCGAATTGACTTGTAGGCTCATGTTGAGCCCCAAAACCTTTTCCACAGGCCTATGTTTTCTTCCCCGTGATCGAAACAACGAATGGGTATCCTAAATCCTTCATAGAGTCCTTCCAAGAGACCCTGTGCCAATCCATGGGAAAATCTGATGATACTTGAGGAATTTGGGACTTTCTTACTTCACTTGATGCATACCTGGGCTGACCTGAACCTCTCAGGCACTTTCTCTAAACCTTTGTGCCCTCAAATTCATCTTTCAGGCTCTATCCCTTTTTTCCCTGGTGGTGCTAGCATATTACCACAGGATATGACTAGGTGCCAACTCAAAAGGTGCTTCAGAGTGTCGGGATATGAGTGTTTTCAATTGATAATAGGCCAATTCTCCAGAAATTCAAATTGGCAAAGTTCCGAAATGACCTGAGGGGGATAAACGGTCTCTTCTCTCTTTCCAAATCAACGACCATGATCTCTTCGGCTCCAAGATTCGATGAAATCCGAAAAGCCTCTCCACAAAACCTTCGTAGTACTAAACCTCTGAAGTTCACAATATGATGCCATGTGTCCTCAGAGCATCAAAAACCCTGATTAACTCTGGGACCCCACACTTTGGGAGTTCTAAAGTCTCCAATATCACAAATCTCTGTAGTGCAATCCTTCCAGAGTGTCGGATCTCCTAACATGTGTACTTCCTCCTTCAGTTGGGTACCAGAGTGTTCAACAACTCTGGGGTGTCTTACCTGACACTCTTCTCTCACATAAATCTAAATAGAGCTCTCTTGTGTGCTCCTTTCACTCACTCAAAACACTCCTTGTTGAGCTTACAAAGTATTCAATAACTCTGGCTATGCTTTCTCTGCACATGATTTCCTACAGAGTGTTCAATAACCGTGAGGATCCTTCTGAGTTTGTAATTTCTCTGGTGTGCCCACTTGGTACGTTCTCCCCTTAAATTCCAAACATAATTCAAGTACACACTCCTTGGGCTCTCTTCACAGAGTTTCCAATACTCTGTCATGCACTAGCCTAAAAGAACCCAAAACTCTTAGCAAACTCACAAAGATAGAGAATTCTATATTCTTCCTGCATAATGAAACCTATTCATACATCTACAATATTCACATAAACACACATAATAACCATTCATATACATTTCGAAAAACACCCATATAACACACAGGGAATCGGATGCAGGAAAAACTGCCTGTTTTGTATTAATATCTGAATGCTTCATTACAATATGTGCAGGCTGGACCGCAATAAAGACTCAACTCCCTTCTCTCCTTGGCTTACAATTATTTTC
This sequence comes from Picea engelmannii, assembly GCA_009831015.1. NCBI lineage: Eukaryota > Viridiplantae > Streptophyta > Pinopsida > Pinales > Pinaceae > Picea > Picea engelmannii. The sequence continues at coordinate 288,819 of ML793970.1, read as the reverse complement.
ATTCTAACTTAGACAATGTCCAACAACCTACTAAGGCTTTCATTACAATGATTTATACAAGAGGGGCTCATACATGTTTCCCTCCAAACTATCTCAGCGACATCCTATCATCATTATAATGCCTATCTATTAAGGCTAAATACATTTAATGATCATTAATGACCATCTAGTCTGAATTGGATCTACAACCAACAACCTGTCATCCATTAAAGGTGAGATTATCTACATCTATAACACCTTGTTTCCCCCAGTTATAAATATAACTATATTCGCTAAGGAACTATGGAAAACTCAAAGGTGTGAATGTTTGATTTGATGGAACTTTATATGAAAGGTTGATGAATGTAAAGTCTGTTATTTTAATAGAAAATGGATATGTGTTGCATGATTCCTAGAAAGGGGACGTGCTAAGAGAGACCACGAATACTATGAAAGAGATAGTGGAGGGGACCAAGAATGGTTGCGTTAACCTCCACCGAACCAGTACTTTGTTGTATTTAATTGCTCAGGATCAGAACAACCCTCTGACCCATGAATGAATTACAATCAGGATGGGAGGTGGGAAGACCTCCTCAATATTTAATGAGGGGATGGGGCAGACCATCCATATGTAAGGCTTCGAGACCTGACCATAGACTGGAAATTCGGGCCACACGCAATATTGCTGGAAAAGGCAAGAAAGGAAAGAATGGGGGTCAGGGGAGGGGAACTGCAAAGAGTGAAGAGATGCGAAGCTAAGCTCTGGGGTTCAAGGAAGAACTAAGGGGACAAACATTATGGTTTCAGGAAATGAATGAGAAGGTTATGATACAAGCTGATAAATGAGGTTGGTCCTCCTTGCTTGGTATCTTGTAAACCATTGCCGAGATCCTACGAGAGGAGGAGAGTAACCTCCATCCCTACTATCCATTGAGCCAGAAGAAAGGATTCTGTTGAAAAACATCGTGGTCTAGCTCATGGGTGGATAATGGTAAATTCATTAGGAGTGACTGGACCTATGGTTGGGTGGAAACTAGCACCCTTTCCAACAGTCGCTTCACGTTATCTATTTCTAATATGTGTTTTCATACTATATTCGTTGAATTGAGAATTAATGGTTGCATGCATGTATTTACATCTCTATAAATGTTTTCTGCATTGAAATGGTTAAGATACATGTATACATTGACTTCCTTAAGAAATTATGCCTCTTCTTTTACCGTATGCTCCATATTAATTCCCAAAGGTGTTTTCCCCAGGGAGATACCTCACAACTCTGGAGTCAGAGCATTCCTCTTGGAACTGCTTCCATCTCGATAACCTCACGAGTTTACCTTGCCCTATTTTAGAGCTTAAGGTTCAGCGAGTTAGGGAGGTGTCCCCTTCAAACTAGTAGTCTGAGAGACCTTGAACTCGTGCTCATGACCTTAGTGAAAAACCTTTTAAGAGTAGATCTCATAGCCCGAGAGTCATGTAAAGGTCCATGTGACCTGGGTCTAGGAACCCTGCGCTACACCCAAAAGGATCTAGTTCATAATGGTTTCAAAGTTTCGGGATTTCTATGCCTAGAATGTCAAACTTCATGTTAGTCAAAGTTACTCGAACTCCCTTAGTAACAATATTCATAGATGAATCAGGAACTTGACAGTGGAGGTGGATGAAAACCATTCATCGAGAGGAAAACCCATCACAGTCACCAGATCGACTCAAAGACCCACTGGAATTAATGAATCAAACATCAGCTGCTCGATTAGATTAATGGTTGGGAATCATTGCAGAGTGCGAAGGTGAAATTAGCAGACGTGATAGTTTTCGGCCCACAATTCATAAATGTCGTTGAGATCATTGGGGATGGAAGATCAACGACCTCGATTAGACAGAGTCAGGAGAGCACTTCCCATATTTCAGAGATTGGGCCCCATAATCGCTGTGAACCATCGATCTTTGAATGAATATCGATGGTGGGGAATCATTGCAGAGCGAGAAGGTGAAATTAGCAGATGTGCTAGTTCGCGACCCACAATTCACCAACACCATTTATCTTGTCGGGGTGGGGAATCAATGACCAAGATTAGACCAAGTGGGGTGAGTACTTTTAATATTGCGGAGATTGAGCTCTCTGATAAAGAGAGAGCACATTGGGCCCCCATAATCACTGTGAATTGTCGATTGGCAGACAAATCGGTATTGGCCGGATCATGACCATCAAATCCAGAAAAGTTGATAAGAAGATAGTCGTGAGTTCCTTTGGAAACCTGTGGAGTAACAGAGTCCATCTGTGCCATCGATATGAGAGAGAGGTTATGTGGCATAAATCCCTCGACTTCGAGTGCAAGCACTCTGGGATAAATTGAGTGTGGATATTTTGAAACTATTGAAGCCCGAAGAGCCAAAGTGATTTGCAATCATCGATATATGGGAGACACATGTTGATAGATCATCGATTTCAGGTGAAATCACTCTGGGAGAAAGCGAGTGTGGAGAGGTTGAAACTCTCGAAGCCCGAAGAGATGAAGAGATTTGCAACCATCGATCTATGGGAGACACGTGTCGAAATATCGTCGACTTCGGGCGAAAGAACTCTGAGAGAAAGCGAGTGTGGAGAGGTTGAAACTCCAGAAGTCTAAATATTCGAAGTGATTCACAACCATCGATCATGAAAGGGAAGTGTGGAACTTGATCTATAACTCTAGGTATGGATTACTTCAGAGGAAAAAGGCATGGGAATATTTGAAACTCCCGAACGTCGAAGCCCCAAATTGAATCAGGGCCATCGAAATTATTGAGGGACCGCAACGTCGGATCATGAACCTCAGAGGTTTTCCACTCCCGAGTATTTGTGTGGTGGTTTTCTTGGCACTTGTTGTCTTGGAGTCTGGTCATAGTCCGCGGTCATATGCAAGTATAGAGGGATGTAAGAATCTGAAGAACTGGGGAGAGTATATCTGCTAGCTCTGAGCGCATTTCACAGCATGGAGACAGTGGCTGGAAATATCTGGAAGAGCATAATGGAATAGAGACCCCGAATGAGGGTATTGATTTTCTTAAGAAGAACGAAATTGTTTTATGCCTCACCATTGGTATTAGATCATGGTTACAACACTTGGCCTGCTTGGGCTCAAGGGTGAGTCACTTAAAAATTGTGTTTAAAGTAAATTTTAAGGGTGACACCCTATCTTACTACTTCCCTAAAGAGTATGGATAAACTTTTATAGAGGAAAAGAATAAAAATTTCTATTGTCTGTGTGTATTTAATAAATTTGAATTTTATGTTGTTCATAAACTAATAGACTGTTGGCTAACAGTAAGTGTTTTGTCAGCACTCAAACAATCAATGAATCTTGGGAAACCATAAGCATAAAGGATGGTGATACACCATGAAGTGGGGGATGGTTCCCACAATAGAGATGAAGAGTCTGACGAGAGGAGGGTGGTGGAGACCCCTCCGGATCTATCTGAAACTGTAAGAGGACTTATGGCCGAATTACAGAGTTGCAAGGCTGAAAATGAGAGATTGATACAGGAGCAAGAAAAATAAATGAAAATCAATGCATTCTTGTTGTAGTGCCTATCCGATATACAGAGACAGATGCAACATAGACCTGGAACCAGTCAGGTTGACCGATGACATATAGAAATAAGTCAAAGTCTACCTGAAATACAAAAATGTGGTCCTATAAATGGCCACACAGGGAGAAGAACCTCAAGGAAGGCCCAACCTAGAGGCAGGGGATGCTCATCGGGAGATTCCTCTAGAAAGGGAACGGGAAACTCCGAGGGATCTTCTAGTAGAAAAAATAGCTCACGTTATCAGAAGAAAGGAAAGAAGCGAAATCATTCCAAAATTCATGACCCCGAAGAGTTCAATAAAGCCACACCAACCTCTTTCAATGGAGAGAATGAAAAAGGGGAAGAGGCATGGTTTAAAGAAGTACTTCAGAGTTCATGACTATTATGGAAATTTGAAGGCTCGAATAGCCATCTTCAACCTCAATGGAAAGGCTTCCATTTGGCGGGAAGATCTTAAGGATGTGAAAGGAATCCATAAAAAAGAATTATCATGGAAATAGTTTGAGAAACACTTCAATAAGAAGTATCTGTCAGAGAAATATTTCGATGGGAATAACAAGGAGTTATATGAACTCAAGCTGGGACAACTCAACATAGAGGAATATATCAATAAATTCCTTGAGCTGCTGAGGTATGTACCCTACATAAAATATGAAAAGGTAAAAGTCCAAGGATTTTTCAATGGGTTACCCTAGACCTACTAGAAAAATATTGAGTTTGATGAGCCAAATACCTTAGAAGACACTATCCGGAAGGAAATGTATTGTTATGAACAATTCGAGAGTCATACAGAACCTCGCAAGGATTGGAAGAAGAAGAATAATTCGAGTTTCAAGAAGAAGGGGTTTAAATCCTCAAGATTTAAGAACTATAGGAAGGATTCAAGGATGATCCTTCCTACCCGAAATGTGCACCAAAAACATTTCCCCTCCCTGAGTGGAAATAAACCTTTTGGATCAACCCCAGGAAAGACTGATAACCCAAAGAGAGAACCCTTGAAATGTTGGGGTTGCAGATAAGAACATATGTTGAGGGATTTCCCACACAAACAACGGAATAGTAGGAGAATAAGCAACTTCCAAGAATCCACCACATTCAATGATGTGGCTAGGATCATGCCATGGATTTATGTGGATTTGGATGATAAACAAGCCGACCACCAAGCTTTAGTGGTGGATATGGAAGGTACGATCGCCAACCATCTAGTTTCTATTTTAATTTACCATGGTTCTAATTTGAGTTATGTGGCCCCTCAAAATGTTGATAAGTGTAAACTACAACCGGTTATACATGTTAATCCATGGTTGGTATAACTAGCCACTGGAACCAAAAGAAAAGTAACAGAAGTTTTACCATCTTGCCAATTCATCATGGATGGGTTTTCCACCCAAGCGACCCTTAACATACTTCCCATAGGATCTTATGACTTGTTGATTGGTATGGATTGGTTGGATTCTTATAAAACTAAGTTGGACTATTACCATAAGAATTTAGAATGTGTAAATGAGGAAGGGGGAAAGATGAACCTCCAAGGGATTCAGAAACCTATCTCAGTGAGACAAATATCAGCCCTTCAAATGAAAAAGTATTGCAGAAAGAGATGTCCTCTATATGCAATACAGGTGTTGGAATCTATTGAGGATGACAATCCGAACCTAGAGGACCACCCCATATTAAGAGAGTATAGAGACATGTTTCTAGAAGAGGTACCAGGTCTACCTCCGAGAAGAGACATTGACTTCTCGATATAACTTGCACTAGGAGAAGTGCTAGTGTCTAGGATACCCTATAGGATGAGTACACCTGAGCTCGTTGAGATCAAGCTACAACTAAAATAAACGATGGACAAAGGCTACAAATGGCCCAATGTGTTTCCATGGGGAGAACCAACCTTGTTTGTGAAAAAGAAAGATGGCATGCTTCGACTGTGCATAGATTATAGACAACTCAATAAGACAACCATAAAGAACAAGTACCCCTTACCAAGAATTGATGATGTTTTCGACCAATTAGGGGGTGCTTCCATTTTATAAAAGATTGACTTGAGGTATGGATACCATTAAGTATGAATACATCCACAAAACGACCTTCAGGACAAGGTATGGTCACTATGAATTTTTGGTGGTGCCATTTGGACTAACCAATGCCCTGCCACTTTTATGTGCTCGATGAACAATGTACTCAGAAAATTCATAGACAGATTTGTATTGGTTTTCATTGATGATATATTAATCTAATCCAGCAACAGAGAAGAGAATGAAGAACATCTTAGACTTGTACTTCAAGTACTAAGAGATCATCATCTCTATGCTAAGATTAGCAAGTGTGACTTTTTCCAGAAGCAAGTGCATTACTTGGGCCATGTCATTTCTCAAGAAGGGATGGAAGTATACCCTGACATAATCAAATCTATTATGGAATGGCCTACCCCAAAGGATGTATCTGATATCATATCCTTTATGAGCTTAGCAGGATATTATAGAATGTTCATAAAAGGATTTTCCAAGATTGGTTGTCTAATCACCACCCTCCAGAAGAAGGGGGTTAAATTCACTTGGACATTAGAATGTGAAGAAAGATTTCAGGAACTAAAATACCACCTGAACCATGCACCCGTGCTAAAGATTGCAGACCCTGATAATGACTTCCTCATGTGTAAAGATGCCTACAAGGAAGGACTCAAAGGATTCCTTATGCAATAGGGACGTGTAATTTTCTACGCATCTAGGAAATTGAATGAGCATGAAATCAATTATGTGACCCATGATCTAGAGTTGGCTGCTATAGTGAATTCTTTAAAAATGTGGAGGCATTACCTCCTGGGTAGGATATTTGTACTTATGATAGACCACTGTGGGTTGAGGCACTTGTTTGATCAATCAAGACTCAATGCTAGACAAGCTAGGTGGATGGCTCTCCTTAGTGAGTTCGATTTCGAAATCAAACACATCAAAGGGAAGGAAAATAGGGTGGTCGATGACCTTAGCAGAAGTGTGAAAATGATTCACCTGGCATCAGTAAGAAACTTTGAAATAGATTTCAGAGAAAGAATCAGGAATCCACAAGAAATAGATGCATTCTTCAATATCGTGACCTCATACCTAAGGCAAGAGCCTACAGGGATAAAGTATGAAGGCTATCAGATGCTCGATGAAGGCCTGCTGACCTATAGAAAAAGATTGTATAATCCAAGTTGTGACGACTTGAAGAGGTTCATAATGGATGAACTACACAAGAGACCATATACTGGTCACCCATGATATCAAAAAATGATCATGACCACTAGGAAACAATTCTATTGGCCTGTACTGAAAAAGGACATAGCCGAGTATCTAGCTAAGTGCTTAGAATGCCAACAAGTTAAAGAAGAACATCGACACCCAGCAGGGATGTTACAACTGCTACCAATTCCAAAATGGAAATGGGAAACCATTTCCATGGATTTCATCACTGGATTACCAAGATCAGCTAAGTAGAATGATGACATCATGGTAGTGGTGGACAAATTGAGAAAATCAACTCACTTCTTTCCTATCAAGTCAACTTGCAAGGCAATAGATATTTCCCACATCTTCATGAAGGAGATATTTAGATTACACGGAATGCCTAGAATTATTATATATGATAGAGAAACAAAATTCACTTCAAGATTTTGGAAATCCTTGATAGCTGGCCTTGAGACTAAATTGTTATTTATCACAACCTATCACCTCCAAAATGATGGACATACAGAAAGAGTAAACCAAATATTAGAAGACATGCTAAGGATGCATGTAATGCATTAGCCCAAGAAGTGGGAAGACTACCTGCCATTGGTATAATTTTCCTACAACAACAGTTATCCAGAGTCACTAAAGATGAGCCCTTTTGAAGCCCTCTATGGTAGACAATGCAAGATTCCAATCAGTTAGAGTAATCCATTGGATAGAATTACAATCAAACCAAACATGCTAAAAGAAATGGAGCAACAAGTGATTCAGATAAAACAAAATCTGAAAATTTCTCAGGATAGACAGAAGAGCTACGCCAACCGAAAGAGAACCCCCAAAGAGTTGAAGATAGGATACCATGTTTATCTTAGAGTTAGACCCAGAAAGAGTTCCTTGACAATGGGATCTTGTGCCAAGCTGGCACCTCAGTATTGTGGACCCTTTGAAGTATTAGATAGAGTGGGACCTGTAGCCTATAGGCTATCACTCCCTCCCACAGTAAAGGAACATAATGTTTTCCACATTTCATTATTGAATAAATATGTACATGATTCTAATCATATAATTGAATGGTCTGTGATCCAGGTGGAGCTGGAAGGATAATTCCTGAAAGAACCTCAATGCATACTAGACAGGAAGGAAACCTCACTCAGGAACCGAACCATTGCACAGGTCAAGGTGAAATGGAAACACTTTGGCCCAGATGAGGCTACATGGGAAATGGAGGATGCCATGAGACAGTCATATCTAATTTTGTTTAATCTTGTATATACATATCATGTTGACAGATATAACATCGAGGACAATGTTTCTTTAAAGGGGAGGAATTGTAACACCCTGTTTCCCCCAATTGTAAATATAACTATATTGGACAAGAAACTATCACAAACTCAAAGGTGTGAATATTTGATTTGATGGAACTTTGTATGAAAGGTCGATGAATGTAAATTCTGTTATTTTAATAGAAATTGGATACGTGTTGCATGATTGTTGGAAAGGGGATGTGCTAAGAGAGACCACGAATTCTATGAAAGATATGGTGGAGGGGACCATGAATGGTTGCGTTAACCTCCACCGAACCAGTACTTTGCTGGATTTAATTTCTTAGGATCAGAACAACCCTCTGACCCAAGAATGAATTACAGTCAGGATGGTAGGTGGAAAGACCTCCTCAAGAGTTAATGAGGGTATGGGGCAGACCGCCCATCTATAAGGCTTCCAGACCTGACCATGGACTGGGAATTTGGGCCACACAAAATCTTGCTGGAAAATGCAAGAAAAGAAAGAATTGGGGTTAAGGGAGGGGAACTGGGAAGAGTGCAGAGACGAGAAGCTAAGCTCTAGGGTTCAAGGAAGAAATAAGGGGATAAACTTTCTAGTCACAGGAAATGGATGAGAAGGTTATGATACAATATGGTAAATGAGGCTGGTTCTCCTTTCTTGGTATCTTGTAAACCATTCTCGAGATCATGCAGGAGGAGGAGAGTAACCTCCGTCCCTACTGTTTCTAATCCATAAGAAATGATTTTGTTGAAAAACATCATGGTCTAGCTCGGGGGTGGCTAGTGGTAAATCCGTTAGGAGTGACTGAGCCTATGGTTGGGTGGAAATGGGCACCCTTGCACCCTTTCCAGCAGTCACCTCACGTTATTTGTTTCTGATAAGTGTTTTCATAATCTATGCACTGAATTGAGAATTAATGGTTGCATGCATTTATTTACATCTCTATAAATGTTTTATTCATTGGAATGGTTAAGATACATGTATACGTTGACTTCCTTAAGAACCTATGCCTCTTCTTTTACCATATGATCCAGTTTAACTCCCAAAGGTGTTTTCCCCAGGGAGATACGTCACAACTCCGTAGTTGGATAATGCCTCTTGGAAATGCTACCATCTCAGTAACCTCACGAGTTTACCTTTCCCTGTTTCAGAACTTAAAGTTCCATGAGTTAGGGAGGCGTTCCCTTCAAACTAGTAGTCTGAGAGACCCTGAACTCGTGCCCACAACCTTAGTCAAAACCCGGGTAAGAGTAGAGCTCATAGCCTGAGAGTCATCTAAAGGTCCATGTGACCTGGGTGTAGGAACCCTATGCTAAGCCTGAAAGTAGCTAGTTCATAATGGTTTCAGAGTTTCAGGAGTTAGACACTTGGAATGTCAAACTTCACGTTAGTCAAAGTTACCCAAACTCCTTGAGTAACAAGAATCATATATGAATCAGGAACCTAACAAAGGAGATGGATGTGAACCATTCATCGGGAGGAAAATCCATCACAGTCGTCAGATCGAATCAAAGACCCACTGGAATTAACGAATCAAACACAATCTGTTTGATTAGATCAATGGTTGGGAATCATTGCAGAGTGCAAAGGTGAAATTAGCAGACATGCTAGTTCTTGGCTCGTAATTTGTAAATTTCGTTGATCTCATTGGGGATGGAAGATCAACAACCTCAATTAGACAGATTTAGGCGAGCACTTCCAAGATTTCGGAGATTGGGCCCCGCAATCGCTGTGAATTATTGATCTTTGAACGAAGATCGACGGTGGGGAATCATTGCAGAGTGCGAAGGTGAAATTAGCGGATGTGCTATTCCGCGGTCCACAATTCACCAACACCGTTGATCTCATCGGGGTGGGGAATTAACAACCACGATTAGACCGAGTGGGGTGATTAATTTTTAGATTGTGGAGATTGAGCTCTCTAATAAACATAAAGCATGTTGGGGCCCTTCAATCCCTGTGAATCATTGATCGACAAACAAATCCGTATTGTCCGGATCATGAATGTCATAGCCATAAACATTACTAGGCAGATAGTCGTGAGTTCCTTTGGAAACCCATGGAGTAACAGAGTCTGTCTGTGCGGTCGATCTGAGAGAGAGGATATGTGGTGGAAATCCGTCGACTTCGGGTGCAAGCACTCCAGGAGAAAGCGAGTGTGGAGAGGTTGAAACTCCCAAAGCCTGAAAAGTTGAAGTGATTTGCAGTTGTCGATCTATGGGAGACACACGTCAACAGATCATTGACCTCAGGTGAAAGCACTTCGGGAGAAAGTGAGTGTGGAGAGGTTGAAACTACCGAAGCCCAAATAGCCTAAGTGATTTTCATCCGTCGATATATGGGAGACACGCATCGACATATCGTCGACTTCGAGTGAAATCACTCTGAGAGAAAGCGAGTGTGGAGAGGTTGAAACTCCCGAAGTCTGAATATCTGAAGTGATTCAGAGTCGTTGATCACAAAAGGGACACGTGGCGCTCGATATGTAACTCTGGGTATGATGGAATTCAGAGGAAAAAGGCGTGGGAATGTTTGAAAGTCTCGAACACCGAAGTCTCGAAGTGAATCAGGGTCATCAAAATTATTGAGGGAATGCGACGTCGGATCGTGAACTTCAGAGGTTTGAATTTCCAGAGGATTCGTGTGGTGGTTTTCTTGGCACCTGTTGTCTTGGAGTCTGGTCATAGCCCGTGGTCATATGCAAGTATAGAGGGATGGAAGAATCCAAAGAACTTGGGAGAGGGTATCTTCCATCTCTTAGCTCGTTTCGGAGCATGGAGACTGTGGTTGGAAATATCTAGAAGAGCATAATGGAATAGAGACCCCAAATGAGGGTATTTATTTTCTTAAGAAGAATGCAATTTTTTTATGCCCCACCATGGGTATGTTACAATAGCCTATACAAAGGCTCAACTTGGCTATTATCAACCTTACAACAATTAATAACAATTAATTACAATGAATTTTCAAAGTTCAGGGACAAAACGAGAGGGTTGGCGTCTCTCTCCCTTTTTGAATGTGCACTAATGTGTTACATTGTTGGCACATACTGAGGTGGAAAGATGCTCCTGCATCAGTTCTCCTAGACACAAAAAGTGCTACTAGAGAGTTAGGTCTCCCACAATGGTGTGAATTTGATCCAATTTCTTCTTCTTTTTCTACACTGGTACTGGGAATATTATTCCCTACTAAATAGTACTGCACTAACATAATTACCAAATTCCTTCTATACTGAATGATGTAGGAATTTTTATGGCACACTATAAAAGCTATGGTTTTGAGGGTCCTAAGGACAAAGAAGTTTCAATAACTATATCTCCTTGATCTAACAGAGGGTTTCCAACAATATGAATTGGTTGATTCTTTTATGTCACAAACTAAGGAGGATAGTACCCTGAGCCATACTACCGAATTCCCTATCATGTGAGAGTGATCTCCCTGAGTGTTATTCTTGATGTAATATAACAACATGATGGATATAATTTTATGTAATGTTGGTTTCAAGTGCACCTAGAGGGATTTTGACATTCTCTAGAGTACATGTAAGGAAATTGTTGAAAAGTCAACAAGAAACATTTGTCTAATTTATTTTTCCCTTAATTAAATTATACAATAAATATTAATCTATTATTTCATTCATAAATGAGTGAGTTGGATTTGTAACATAATTATAAGTGTAGTTAAGTGAGTTAAGATCAGTTGTACTAGTTGTAACTAAACATGCACTAGTGAGAGTTCAATTAATCAGTGAACTCACATGCAACTGAAGATTTGCCACGGTTAACTACATGCATGTCAGATCTAGTGGAGACCCAGTTGAGATAACAGGTGAAAGGGACAATTTGGCTATCAGTTGTGATTTGATCACACATGCAATGTATATGCTTATGAGCATGTGCAAACTAGGCAATTGTATTCGATCATTGTGAGAATTCGAACTGCAGAGATTGTGCAGAGGAGGCAAGTTGTCTGGACACAGGAATTGACACATGTATTTGCTAATTTGTGTATGATAGTGTGAAATGATTGTATTGTACTGAGAGCTCTTGGATTAGACTTTTGTATGAGATTGTTTCATGATTCATGATATACATAATATATGATAGTGGGGTTTTTAGCTTTATGCTTTCCCGGAAAAACTTATGTATTATTGATATTTCACTTTGTGATTGTGGTTGTGATCGTGGTTTAATTTTCTGCAAGAATAATAGTAGAAGCAATTCTGTATTTAACATTGGCATAATTGTTAGATCAGGAGAATCATAGGAAATACATTAAGTGTATTGAAATTTCTACATAAATTATATATATAGGTTCTACCTGATGGAGTGCTACTTGAAGGGGTAAAAATAAAGGTTACAATGGTGTCCAACCAGATGGAATATTTTTTTCATGTATTCTTATCCAACTCAAATTTACCCATCGAACGATAGATATCCATGTTATTTAAATGTGTTATAACACATCTATAGACTATTTTGTGATAGTGGAATAATATTTATCAATTTTAAAAAGACATGGGATGAAAAGGAGCCTTATGTTTTCCCAAATCACTGCAAACAAGTGTTGTTTTACCGGGATGTGTTGGATAGGGATTGGTGCCTTTTAATAAGAAAAAATCTAATATAAAATCATCATTTTCAATACAACAATGCTATCATTCCAAAAGATGATGGCAATGAAGAGTGATATGTACATGTTTTATTTCAATGTTTATTTTGTGGATGTGTCATTTTATTATGGTCATATATAATTGACCAATTATGTTTTTTATTCATTTTATGACGTTGGATATGAAAATTTAACAACCCTTCCTAACCATCATATTGTAAATAGATTAAATTGTTTTAGAACTTCGAGACCTTTAATGACCTTTAATGAATTATGAATCATTTTTAATTGTAATATTTCCATGGTGTCCCTTTGGGGTTTTTCATAAAATGTTATATATATATATATGTGTGTGTGTGTGTGTGTGTGTGTGTGTGTGTGGGCACAAGAATCTTTTTTTTTTGCAATAGAAAATAACAACTAGTAGATTGAGTTTGATTATAACTAGATACCTCACTACATACTTTGTCTTGAAATAGTTCAATCGAACCCTAACATGTAATAGAATATTTTATGTGCAAAAGAATATACAATAATCAAAATGTGTTTGATACATACTTAATAAGATATAATAAAGAATCTTTGTGTAAAAATATTTTGTGTGCTAAATGTTTTATTTCAATGAGAAAAATTGATCCAAATTTATTAGAGAACAAAATGAAAGAAGAAATATAAAAAGAACACTCACAAAAAATTATCACAGAGGATGCAATATTACAACTAAATTGAAATTCAATTTATGAATGAAAAATAAAAAAGACTCTAAAATTTAGAGTTAACTAACTAGCTATAACAGTGGTAGCTTATCTATGAGAAGAGATGTGTCAGCTATGCTCATTCATAAAAGGCTATCACAAGGGGCTGAAAGAATGGAATTTTTAACATAAATAAATAACCTTGAAGTTCCAAAAACCTAATCCTAGGAGGAAAATAACCAAAATGTTTGTGGGCCTCGAGGTGGTTAATTGATATGCCAACTTCCCAAGGACACAACTTTGGCATACAATCTTTGTTTTGGGCGCATATGAGCTTAATGAAAATATCTAATTAAGAACTACAATTTGTGGCATGGAATGAGTGGAAAACTCAATACCCTAAATTTATTAAAAAAAAAACATCATTTAGGGCCTCAAAACGATCCCAAAAGTTTAGGACTCTAAAATCATAACAAAATTGTCAAAATGGAGAACTGTGATGTGTTAGTGGAAGAGGTGGGTGGCCACTAATTCCCACATAGATCAAAATAAAAGTGTTCTCTACAAAACAAAATGAGTGAAATGTATAACTTGGATAATTCTTATAAATATATGAAAATGAATAAAATATTGAAACCAACATCAAATGTAAAAATATTTAAGATCTACAATTTTTTCACAAATATCTTGAACCCCAAACAAGAATTATTCACAAAAATTGGTCCAACCAACTATGTACACCAAATTATATATATATATATATATATATATATATATATATTTTAATACAAATAATCTCAAATATATACCTTTTTAGTCAATGGCCATAAGTTTAGGAGCAATACCATCTACAAGGAAAATAAATATATGCTCATCTATTTTCTGCTAAATGTAACCAACTCCTCTAATATGTTTATGTGTTCCCTATATTAAATATATCCCAAGATACCCCTCAATTTTATGAGTGATGGATAATCCTACAAATATGAAAATATCTTATCAAAAGAGACTTATAATCGAGACTTATAATCAGAGGATCCATATCACTAATGATGTGTAGTATGTCCATGTAGCTTATAAACATGCACATAAAATAAATCAACAATGGTTCTCAAAAGTTTGATGAAGTCCATTGATACATACTCCCAGTACAATTAGGAATTTGAATAACAATACTAATCCTTACTTTTTAAGAGTTTTCCTATAATTTTTCCATATTAGATTCATAAATAGGTTGTATCTACAAGGTAAAACTAGTGTGGAGTCTTTAGTGGGGTGAATATAAATAACATGCTCCATATCCATATTAGGAGGGAGTTTTATGGGACTTTCATGAAATATTGATTTAAATGTCTACTATAGTTTAGAAATTCCTATAAAATGAATTGAATGAGAAGGCTCAACATCCATATAGTACAATTGGACCTGTAACATCCCGTTCCACTAAGCGCATTTCTACTGACTTATTTTTTGAGGAAACTTGCAAGAAAGTGATCAAGTTATGATACATTATGATTATGCTTTGCTTATGGGATATATTATGATGTCATTGTGATTATATGTTATATTTTAGATGTATATATATGTATTGACATGCATTATTGATGAGTTTCCTTGAGTGTGCAGGAATACATGAAAGGTTGAGGATGCAGATGGCACCAACATACTCCCTTGGACTCCATATTGAGTTAGAGAGTGGACATGTATTTGGTTTGAGTATTTTATTTACACGCATGCGATTTATATGATGATTTTAGTATGGATGTTATGTATATGGATTATTTACATTGTTATTTTCATTGGATGCAGGCTCGACGATGCTTGCTAATACGACTCACATAAGGAGTAAAGGGGTCATGCACAGAAACCAGACAGTTGAGGGAGAGGTGTAACAACATCCTTGTCACAACCTACTAGAACTCCTTTCATGACCAGAACACATGGTTAATGATTACTTCATTTCAATAGGTCCACAATGTCACGATGGAAGAATGAGACAGTCACTGACAAAGAATTCTAAGGGGCGCGTAATAAGGCAGAGTCCTTATTCCTTAGACAACCCTTAGTCTCTCAGAAGGTAGACCGAGTGGAGTGTTTACTCCAAGTGTTGGACAAACTTCCAAAACTAGTTAAAGGTGAGTGGGACCCTTGGAGCACAGAGGCGCGTCTTGAAGGGAATGTTGCATAATCAAATTGTGAGTCAATAAAATCTAGATACCCTAGAAAATATAATGAAATATTTAGACCTTGTTAGAATAGAGTATTAATTAATCATTAAATTATAAGCTAAGAAGTCTAAGTCTAAGTCTAAGTCTAAATAAGGGATTAAATAAAATATTAAACAAGTTAAGGGAATTGAGATATAATAAAAATATAAGAAAAGAAGGAATAAGAATTAAAAGTTAGGTAGATGCACATGTGTGCATGAAAATAATAAAAAGGATTTAAAAATAAAAATAAAATAAAACAACAGAGAATTTGTTGCCCACTTAGAGGAGCATCTTGAGTCAATCTACCACTAAGCCTAGCTAAAAGAAGAGTCATAATCCAATTCAAACTAAGATATAGTTAGGGAACATAAATTAAATGAGGGATTGGGGAACTAAGAGACAACTAAGAGGAAAAATAGGAACAATTTGGGGAATGTGAGGGAAATTGTATAATTAAATAAAATAAAAAGAGAAATTACATGTGCAACTTGGAGAGAGAGTGACACATGTAGTGGGTTAATAATCCCTTAATTAAAGTATTAAAAATTAATTATTTTTGCATGATGACATGTGTCATTGAGAATTTTTTTATAAAAGAAATGAGAGAAAGGGAGAGGGGGCACTTTTGGTTGTACTGTTATGCTGCCAAAATATTTCTTGAGTAAGTTTTACTTGTGAGAGTTCAGGTTCCAAATTTGGAAAAGAGTGGAAGCTATTCCTTGAGAGGCAAATTTGGTGCTATTGTTTTTTAGTTTATTGTGTGTGGTCCCTTTGTGGTTTTGGAGGCTAAGGGGGAAAAAGAGTACCCCAAGCATTGAGTGGGAGGTACCGGTAAAGTCAAGGGATTAGTAGGGGGAAGAAGGGACTTTGCATAAGCTCAAAGTTGAAGATCATCTACAATGATTTCAACATGTTGGTCACTATAATTTATTGTTTTAATAATTTAAGAATGTTAAATTGGATATTGTATATAAAAAATGCGTTCAAGTATAATCATTGGAATTATTCTACAAATCCACACAGTATGAATATTCCTGTATATAATTGCACCCAGATCGCTTGAGTTTTAATATGTAATGAATTAATTTTGTTATTCAAATATGGTTTAATGGATAAATGGTTTTTATAGATTCATATTCGATGCTCTTGGATTAAAATTCTTGTTTAAATGCGATGTTGGATTTACTTTAATTCCGTGTAAAATTAATGAATAGAACTAATAACTACCGATGGTGTTTCTGTATTTAAAAGTAGATGAGTTTCTAAAAGTATTTAGAGTGTTTCTAATGAATCATAGATGTGCTAATAGACAGTCCTTTTAGTAACTTCCTCACATTATATTGTAAAGTCGATGATCCGAGTGCATTCAAATTTGGGTCGTCACAAGCTAAGCTTGAAAACCATCAATCCACGTGTGTTGTCCATGCATTGGATTAAGGGAACAAGCACATTGGATGAGTGTTAATAGTGTTGATTGAACATCATCACTATTTTGACCTGTATGGCGCTCTCTTGCCTCACTCAAATTTTATTGTACTCTTAGTCTGTAATACTTGAACACTCACACTTGTACTATTCATAGACGTGGTGTAAAATATGTGTTATCCTATTAAATTAATAGAAGATGTGTCTTAGATAGCATAATTATATTAACAATTAATGAATATTACTTATTATATTGGACATTCATTTCTTAATCTACAGTTAAAACTAGTAGTATTTAATTTTCAAATAGATTATTATTATAAGGGGACATCTATTATCAATTTAATCTTCTTGATGTTCTTGAAGTATCTCAAGCGTAATACTTATTACACATTAATCCAACCATCTACCTTCTTAATACTGGTTATCCTATTAAAATCAATGCGTAAATTGTGTTTAAAAAAAAAAGAAATTATTCCAAACTTAATATAGGAAATTTAGAAACCTTTGGATAATTTAAAATTGCAGTGCGCTAAAGCATTTTTCAGATAACTTGGTTATTTATTAAGGTGTCCTATCAATAATTATAATGAAAACAAGTGTTACATGGCAGCGTAGTCCCTACCAGGTTGGAATAGTAATAAATGCGACCGAGTACAGACACGTGGGTAGCAAGTTGAAGCACATGTGGTTTCCATGCAAAATATAGTATTCCCGAAATAGTTTTTCCTGAAATTTATCAAAAAATATTAACATTTAAAAGGTTCTTGGACACAAAAAATTTAGCATTCCCAAATTAGTCTTCTTTACATAAGCTTTACATACATTGGTGGATAAAAACACAAAAAAATAGTAGTAACGTCTATTACATAGGTTTGTGGACAAAAGCACAAAAAAATTAGCATTCCTGAATTAGTTTTATTTAAAACAAGGGCTCCTGGACACAAAATAAATTAAAATTTATCAAATTTAGGTTCGTGGACAACATAAATTATACATACCAAATATGTAATTTTATAAAGTAGATATTTACGTTTATACATACAAAATATGTACTTTTATAAAGTATGGGGATGAGATTTTATAGAGCATGCACGAAGCCGTGATTCCATACTTAGCCAGTTTTTGGATCGTGGGTTCTCAGTCTAACGGGCTCAAAATTGGGCCTCTGTTGTTCTGTGCCCTAGAAATAGCACCTAGAGTTCCGTGATATAAAAATTGACAAGAGTACAGAAATGTGTGTAGCAAGTTGAAGTACATGTGGTTTCCATGCAAAATATAGTATTCCAGAATTAGTTTTTCCTGAAATTTATCATAAATTATTAACATTTAAAAGGTTATTGGACACAAAAAATTTAGCATTCCTGAATTAGTTTTCTTTACATACGCTCATGGACAGAAACAAAAAAAAATAGTAGTAATGTCTGTTACATAGGTTCGTGGACAAAAACACAAAAAAATAGCATTCCTGAATTAGTTTTCTTTAAAAGGACTCCTGGACACAAAATAAATTGAGATTTATCAAATTATAGGTTCCTGGATAGCATAAATTATACATACCAAATATGTAATTTTATAAAGTAGATATTTACGTTTATACATATGAAATATGTACTTTTATAAAGTATGGGGATGAGATTTTATAGAGCATGCACGAAGCCCTCATTCCATACTTAGCTAGATTTTGAATTGCGGGTTCTCGGGCTGGCGGGCTCAAAATTGGGTCTCTATTGTTCTGTTCCCTACAAATAGCACCCAGAGTTCTGCGATATACAAATTGACAAGCGGAATTGGGGACTATTTGAATTTTAAGGGCCTCGTGTTGATTTAATGGCACAATTGGACTTGGGCCTTTAAATTGTAGCGCAGATGTGGAAAGCAGTATGAAGGACAGGTGGTAAGGATGCAAGAAATGACATACTCTCTATATGTGTGAGTAGAAAAAAAGTATTGAACACAATTTTTTGCCATTTATATAAAAAAATGAT
>ML793970.1:242498-269798 GCA_009831015.1 Picea engelmannii | reverse complement strand
AGATATGATGTCTCAAATTTGAGTGAGTGATTTATTTCAAATTTAATTTTGAAAATGACCAAGCAGGAAAAAGATATTCATCAGAAAAAAAGAGAATTGAAATAAAATAAACAGAATGTATTGACATTCAGCATAGCCGAAGACAAAAATGTAGGAGCACATAAATATATAAGGAGACAAAAGAATAGTTTTATTTGGAATATATGAAAAAAAAAATAGTTTGTTACATATTCCTGGAAATTTAAATGTGTTTGTCATATAGACTGCGATTGGGGCTCCCGTGGACCATAAGAGAAATATGTACAATAAATAGGACCGTGGAAAGAAGAAGTGGGAGACGGTAGAGTGTAATACCTGAAAAGTAGAAATGGGAAGATATCAGTCTTTGGCTATAGATTTCTATTCAGAAAAGGTGGAATAATTGGATTGATAAAGAAAGGACTATCAATATAGACTTACAACCATGGTACATATAAGTATTTATGGTATTTTCTTGCTGATGTCTTTTCCTGTTGATTTTCGTCACCGACCCGCTTAAATAACTGGATTGATAAACAAAGGATTTATAGCGATGCTCCATATAAGTATTTTTTCTATTTTCTTGCTGAGGCATTTTCCTGTTGGATTTCGTCGATGACCTGATTCAAGTTCTCTTCAATGTATCTTCTCAAGGGGGCGACATTGATATCATTCTGAATTTTAATGCTGAAAAGTTCATTTTCTAATTTTCTTGGATCAATAGAAAGATTACATAGAGCCTGATGAATGTCTCCATTCTGTACCGAATACTGGACTAGCCAGTTGTCCACGTGTTCTTCATGATATTCAAGAATCGTGTAAAATGTTTCTAAAGACAAGGCCTTAAAATTATCAACTTGTTTATCCATAGATTTCTTCGTTAACACCAATGAGTTGACGATTAAGATGGGGTCCTGGAAGTCGTTGGTCCTTCCAGCTAAGTCTATTTTGGTGAGATTTGTGAATAATGTTTATTTCTTTGATATTGTTTGCTCACATGATTGGACGATGAGATACAGGTTCTTCACCTTCTCTTTCCAGCATGCTTATAATTGAGTGAGCCATTTTTTGGACGGGAGATCATGTTGTCTTCTTGTCGTGTCTACCATGTTGTTCACATGAAAGGAAAAAGGGATGACCGTGTGCAAATAGAAAGTTTCTTCATTTTTTAAATCTGTCTGCAAAAGTTGGAGCAAGTTATGTTCCTTGCTTCCTAGGGAATCCATATTTTGTGATGTTTTACAGGCCTTGGTAATCAATTCCATTCTTTTGTTGATATTTTTCTCCACATATCCTCTACATGATGCGAGGAAGCTGGAGGAGCCTTTTAGATTTGCTGCAGGGGTGCAGGGAGTCGCGGGCATTGATACTGCCAAAGGACTGCCAAGCAATGGCATAGGAATGGTGGTCGGTTGGAATCTTGATCTAGAGATATAGATGGACATGAAAGATGCCACTTCGCCATCTGGGAATCCCCGACCGTAGACATGGATTTCCCAAGTTTTGGATGGAAGATGTACACTCGGAACACGAGGAATGAGATTTCGATAAGGCGTAGCCTGGAACCCGCGGCCATAAAATTGGCTAAGGAAACGAAAGCGCTTGGACGGACTCGTGATGTATATTTCATAATTCATGTGCAACAAAAATTGTGTGGTGATTAGAGAAGTATGTGTACAAATCATTGAAAACTAAATATGCACCTTTATAAAGCATGTACGGATCACCATTTTTTCGATTGTGGCTTCTCGGGTTGGCGGGCTCAAAATTGGGCCTCTATTCTTTCGTGTCCTAAAAATACCACCCAGAATTATGCAATATACAAATTGACAGATGGACTCCAGGACCGACGGGTTCAAGATAATGATTGTCTACATGTATAACATACAACATATATTCTATATAGATAAGTTTCAGGCGGAAGAATGTATACCACACACACATGGCATGAGAGTTGGATGACACCCACAAAGGAACCCGTGGCCATAAAATTCGCGAACTATGAAAATGAATGGTAGTTGGTTAGAATCATGATGTAGAGACATAAATAGACATGAAATCTGGCACTTCGCCATTTGGGAACCCGCGAGCATAGACATGGATTGCTGACATAAAATTGTCTAAGGAAACGAAATCACTTGGTCGGACTCCTAGTGCATATTTCATAATTCATGTGCAACATCAACTGTGTCGTGACTAGACCAATATGTGTACAAAGAAAGAAAAAATAAATATCTACCTTTATAAAGTATGGGCATCATATTTTATATAACATGTAGGGATATCAAATTCCATACTTGGCCACTTTCTGGATTGCTGGTTCTTGGGCTGGAGGGCTAAAAAATAGGCCTCTACTGTTCTGTGTACTACAAATAGTACCCAGAGTTCTGCGATATACAAATTGACAGGCGAACTTGCGAGCTGGATGAGATTTTATAGAGCATGTACATTTTATGAATCGCGGGTTCTCGGGCTGGCGGGCTCTAAATATCCACTTGTTGGATTGCGGGTTCTCGTGTTGGCGGAGTCAAAATTGGGCCTATATTTTTCTGTGTGCTGCAAACAACACCCAAAGTTGTGTGATATACAAATTGAGAAGCGGATTTGCGGTCTGGCTGGCTCAACATTGCACTTCTATCGGTCAGTGTCCTCCAAACAACACTCGGAGTTCCACGATATACAAATTGACAGACGAAATCCATGACTGGTGGGCTCAAAATTGAATATGTATTACACATTACATGGCATGTATAGATCCCTTATTCCATACTTAGCCACTTTTTTGGATCGTGGACTTGCGAGTGGGGTGGCTGGCTCAACATTACTTTTATTGGCCTGTATCCTTCAAACAACATTTGAAGTTTTGTGAGATACAAATCAACAAACAGACTCCAACACTAGTGGACTCACGATTTAATATGTATTACACATTACATGTAATATGTATCACAGGTTATCGATATGGTGGGATCTAAATATCCACTTTTTGGATCGCGAGTTCTCGGGCCGACGGAGTCAAATTTGGGCCTATATTGTTCAGTGTGCTGCAAACAACACCCAGAGTTGCGTGATATACAAATTGAGAAGAGGATTTGTGGCTTGCCTAGCTCAACATTGCACTTCTATTGGTCTATGTTCTCCAAACAACACTCGTAGTTCTACGATATACAAATTGACAGACGGACTCCATGATTGGTGGGCTCAAAATTGAATATGTATTACACATTACATGTAATATGTAATACATATTACATGTAATATGTACAATATGAAATGGGCAAGAGGACGGTCGGGTCGGCGATATAAAAGAAGGCAGAAATATGAACATGTGTATCCGCCAGTTCCAGGCTAGAAATTTTCCGAGGAATGAGTAATCCATGCTAAATATGTACTTTTATAAAGTATGGATATCAAATTCTATAGAGCATGTACGAATCCCTCATTCCATAATTATCCACTTTTTGGATCACGGGTTCTCAGGCTGGCGGGTTGAATATTGGGCCTCTATTGTTCCGTGTCCTACAAATAACACACAGACATCCACGATATACAAATTAATCGACGGACTTCAGGCTCGCTCGCTCAACATTGCACTTCTATTTTTCCCTTTCCTCCACGCAGTACTCGGAGTTCCGTGATATACAAATTGACAGACGGACTCCAGGACTGGCGGGTTCAAGATTGCAATTGTCTGGATGTATAACATATAACATATATGTTATATAGCTAACATTATCTAAAAAAATTATTTTCAAGTACTAAATTATTAATAATAAATATTGATATTGTACAATTGAATTAAATAAAATTAGCAAATGAGTCGCAAGCTTCCAGTCCGTGTCCAATTGTAGATCACTGAATTCTCGGGTGCAAGATTAGATGGACATGAAATATGCCACTCCGTCGTCTGGGAACCCGCAAGCATAGACATGGATTACCAAGTTTTGGATGCAAGATGCACACTCAGAACATGAGGAATGAGAGTTCGATAATGCATAGCGAGGAACCTGCAGGCATAAAATTGGCTAAGGAAACGAAAGAGCTCGATCGGACTTATAGTGCATATTTCATAATTCATGTGCAACACCAAGTGTGTGGTGACCAGACCAGTATGTGTAGAAACCAGGCAAAACTAAATATGTAACTTTATAAAGTATGGACATGAGATTTTATAGAGCATGCACAGATATCACATTCCATACTTGGCTAGTTTGTGGATCGCGGGTTCTCGGGTTGGCGAGCTCAAAAAATATGCCTCTATTGTTCTGTGTCCTACAAATAGCACCCAGAGTTCCACAATATACAAATTGACAAGCGAACTTGTGAGGTGGCTGAGATTTTATAGAGCATGTACACTTTGTATGGATGGTTCTCGGGCTGGCGAGCTAAAAAATGGGCCTCTATTGTTTCGTGCCTTATAAATAGCATCCACAACTCCACGATATACAAATTGACAAATTGACAAGCGGACTTGCGGGCTGACCGGCTCAACATTGTACTTCTAGTGTTTTCTGTGATACACAAATTGACAGACGGACTCCAGGGCTAGCGGGCTCCCAGAAATGAGCAATACATACTAAATATGTACAGATCCCTTATTCCATACTTAGCCACTTTTTTTGGATCGTGGACTTGTGGGCTGTAAATTGGGCCTCCAATGTTTTGTGTCTTGCAAATAGCACCCATATTTGTGTGATATACAAATTGACAAGTGGAATTACGGGCTGCCTGGCTCAAAATTTCACTTCTATTGGATTGTGGACCTACAGGCTGGCGGGCTCTAAATTGGGCTTCTAATGTTTTGTGTGTTGCAAATAACACCCAGAGTTTCATGATATACTTAGCGAATTTTTTGGATCGCAGTCTTTCCAGCTGGCAGGATCTAAATTGGGCCTCTAATGCTCTGTGTCCTACAAATATCAGCCAGAGTTGTGCCATATACAAATTGACAAGAGGACCTATGGGCTTCCTGCCTCAACAATGCACTTCTATTGTTCTGTGTCCTCCAAACACCATTCAGAGTTCTGCGATATACAAATTGACAGGCAGACTCCAGGACTGACGAGCTCAATATTGAATATGTATTACACACATGAAGACAAGTGAATGTAGAGGAAGATATGGAGTGTCGAAGGACGTGCAAAAAAAAAAAAAAAACACAGCTGCAAACAAGCTCAAAAAATACAGACAGAGTAAACGAAAAACTATTTAATATGGAACACGGGCAGAAAAAAACGCACCTTTGCATGGATTCCTCTACATCTCTGGTTAGGAGTTCTTTGTGGCGTCTATTTTTTCTATTTTTTTCTATGAAAAAAAGTACAAAACAAAAGGGATATGAACATAGGTTAACATGTAAAGAAAAAGGCAAGTACTATGTACATGTACTAAAAAAAATAGAATAAGATGAATAGAGTAACAAATAGTTTTTAGGGGGATGTACCTTTTTTTTTTTTTGCATAATGTATATTTTATAATTCAATTACAACACCAACTGTATGGTGACTAGACCAGTATGTGTAGAAATCAGGGAAAACTAAGAAGCTAGATAATTGTTTTTTTTTTTTTTTTCTGCAACAAGCTATACAGATATGCTTTGAAACATAAAAATATGACTTTGCAATATGTTTGATGTATATCTCATAATTCAAGTGCAATACCAATTGTATCGTGATCAGACCAATATGTGTCTAAGATAAACATACTATATTGAGAAATGTGCACATTCGAGCACACATGGTCAATAAGTGTGTTTTGCAGATGGCTTGTGTTGTTCAAAAGAAAGCAGAGACTATATTTGCACATGTAGTTTTCCAATTCTTTTGTTCTGCCATTATTTTGTAGCATGTCAATATTGAAGTCTCCTATAAGTACAATGGGCCTGTTCAGATGGAAATGGCCCAATGCATTGGAAATAACATCTACTATGTTGGATAATGCTACATGGGGAGCAACATACATATTCAGTATTGCAACTTCTGTTTCATGGAAAAAACAATTTGCAAGCACCACCTTAACATTCTTTTCTTTGATATGTATATGGTCCAAAATTGGTACATGTTTTTTCGCCAATATCATCACCCCATGTATAATGTAACTTGATATGCAATTGTGATTTGGGAATTGTTTGTTCTGCATGCATAATTCCATGTATGTTTCCTGCAAGAACAGAATATCAGATTGCATTGTATCATAGTCATTGAGTATATCATCCATGTGTGCATTTAAGCTACGTGTGTTAAGCGAGAGAATTGATACAGATGAATTTGTTTGTATGAATTGGTAATCATAGTGCAATTGCCATTTTGCGGTGGTTCTGAGTCATTCCATTTCAATATCAACTTTCTGTTTCACTTTGAAGTTATCTTTTGTAAGAGGAATTCGTAAATACAAGGAGTCGATGCTTTTGACACGGGACATCGTTGTGTATACAATTCCATGTATCCAAATTCCAGTAGGTTGAAATGCAACATTATCAAGTGTTAGTCCTTGTGATATGTGGACTGTATGTGCTCATGCAAGGTTAATCGAAAACTGTTTTCAAATATTCAGTCAACCTGTCTTTGTTGATGTCGATATTGGCTTTGATATTCACAAAATAGGTGTCCAATCGCTTCCAGTGTTTGAATTATATAGATAAGACAACTTGCTTGCTTGTCGATTGCCTATATGCGGTTCATGGAACTTAATCCAAAGGACATCAAGTTTTTCTATTTTCGTATAGCCTTTGATTATTCCACCTGCACCATTGACCAAGCCATTCTGTAAATCATAGTTACAAGCATATATTTCAACCAACATTTCTAATTTGAGGACAATATGCAAAGGTAAAGTGGTTGTATGTTCATGACGTGGAACATTTCCATGGTTGTCTTCTTCCAAGTCAATTGAATTGATGATGATATCATCGCCAGGCATGACCGATAGCATGTGGCTGTTATGCATTGAAACATCCTTATTTTTGTAGAACAGGTAAGGGAACGTTGGGTATGTTGGTGCAGGTTGCAAGAACCTCGAGTTGATATATGTTAAGTCATCATATGTTTGGCTGTTTGTTCGCATTCTATTTAGAATTGCAATGAATTTTTCATCTTTCTGGCGCATTGTAGTATTGAATTCAAAGCATTTAATATTCTCTCTCTAGAAGTCATGGGTCACTATTTCCATGTTAACGGTAGGTTGTTCAAATATCAAATAATCTTGGATGGGCTGTGCCTGGTAAAGATCCCCACAAAATATCATGTCAATGTTTCCAAAGTATTTCGTGTGCACATACTTTATGCTTCTTAGTCGGTTGTCAATGGAATACAAGAATCGACTTCCAATCAAAGATGCTTCATATATAAAGACAAGTTGGATTTCCTCATAAATATTAGACAATGTATCCAACATTTCCTTGCTAAGTGGAAGAAACTGTGACTTGTTAAAAGGCATTAAAAATGCAGAGTGGACTATTGTTCCACCTACATTATATGCAGTTTTTCCTGTGTATGCAACTATTAGGCCCTTTGTTTTCATAGGATCATAGGAATTGTTTGAATCATAGATTCATATAAGCATTTGGAATAGTGCTTTCGCTGTGAATGTCTTGCTGTTCCTGCTCCTCCTGTAAGGAACAAGTGCACAGGATTGTCCATGTTCAACCATTTTTTAAGAGAAATGTCCTGTAGAATTGTTTGTTGTTCTTGATTCAACATACGTCTTATTATGTGGTATTCATTATTTTCAATTAGGAAATGATGTTTTGTGACTTGAAAACCAAGATTGATACGTTTTTCACTTCCACCTCCTAGAGGACAAGGCAAATATTCTTGTAAGTCATAGGACTCGGAAGGAGTTCTGGTTGTTTTTCGGTTTGTGAATGTCTCATTGGGATCGTCAGGGTTTTCTAGCTCATTAAATGCAATTTCTAGATCACCCCATGTTGGATTAACAATGTAAGTAAATATAGCTTCATTGATGTGCACTATAGTTTCAGAGGCAACGTACGCAGCCTCCCATGTAGAGAAGTTATGTTTTAATGTCTCTTCATTTTCATTTAACAGAACGTACAACAACATTTTTTCTCTACAATAGTTTTCATAGTCACAATGTTTATTGTATTTGACAAACCGTATCACAGAGGGTTTTTTTCTTTTTGATATGGGTGCACCATTTTTTTTGTAATGCGATACGAATTCTGCTAAGCAAATATGCCTAATAGGAGATGGACACTGGAGGTAATAATCAACAATAGAGCGACATAGCATGTCTTTTGAATTGTCAGGCTCTTGTTGTAGCAAAACCGGTGGTTTAAGCACAAATGTGCATTTTTCAAGTGGAGATGTGTTTATGAAGACACATTTTCTTGAACTACAAGTGAGGGGCAGGGAAAGTGCAATGTGAATTGCTTGCTAAACAGAGATTTGTTGAATATTAAGCAATGTATTGCCAAGTGTGTGTATCATTTGTATGGAATCAATATGACTCCTTTCATATTCTTTGAGTATTCTTCTGAATGCACTTGTCATAGATTTGTCAACCTTTGTCATATATGAGGTACAATACGATGCTGCAACATATGCATTGAGCACGTACTACGCATCTGTATTTGCTTTCCACATAACTAGAATGTCCTTGGAGAAACTGTTGTTCCAAATATGGGAAAGTTTTCGTTTAAGGAAAACTGTTGGTTGCTTAAGCGTACATTGTATGGCTTTGATGTACTCATCTTCTGATAGATTTAGGTATGTTAAGAAGGCATCGAATCTCATTAGCTCGTCAAATTCTCCTTGTTCTAGAAATGCGAACAAGGATTTAGATTTCTCAACAACAACATTGCCCTCTAAACTAAGTGGCTCTATGATTCTTGTAGATCTCATTGGTGGCATGGGAAAGTTGTATCTTCAATGCAAGTTTTTTCGTTTTCTACAACTTCGTGTATGGTAATGTCTATGGACTTTGTCAAGTTATAAATCCAAATGATCTGTGTTGCATGTTATGTATTTCTCCACAAATTGTTTGATCTCTGAATTGTTATCAGCTCCATAGACTGGTGCACCCTCTATCCACAATAGTGCGTGGTCATGTTCATTTCCCCTATTCTGGAATTTAGTCACAAAAAAATAGTCCGATATTTTTACGAAAAATGTTTCATCATGGCATATCAATTGTCTCAAAGAATTTATTATATGTCTATAGTAGCGAGTACATGTCACTTGGTCTTTTCTTATGAGGTAGTCAATGCCATTATTTTCCAGTGTATCGGTTTGTTTTTTACGTTTCTTGTTCCTATGCAGGTCAGGTACGGTAGCTACCAATGGATCCCAACAATGCTCTACACTTGTAAATGTGATGAAGAATATTGGTGGGCCCAAATGCAGGATCATTGCAAAAATAGTTTTTTTTGTTTTGTTGCAAATAGTCAGGAGAGGTGCGAATGTTTTTGAAATCTATGTATCCAATATCAAATTTCATAATTTTTTCTAGGTTTACTTTGTACTTGACATCCTTGGCCAACAAATTTCTTCCATGTAAGTGGACTTTTATTATTCGGACCCACATGCAAGAGAGAACTTTCTCTATTATTATGTGCATTGTTTTGAAAAACAAACTTGTTATGTGACGGGAGAAGCAATCGCTTGAATGTAGCAACTCCCATCGGACTATTTTATGATAACTAAATCATTCTGTAATATCAGTGGCACGTGGATCTCCATATAAGAATGTTGGAAAGTTCATTTCCTCAGCGAATTTGTCCTTGAATATTACAAGTGGATGTTGCCCCTTAGCAGGTGCAATTTTGACAATCTTGTCTTGCAAGTCACGAATGCACTGTGAATCAGTGAATCCATGCACCAATGTCTCAGTAGGTGTTTCATTCTTTGATTCATCACTTGTATCAAATTCACTAGGATTTTCAAGAGTGTCTACAGAGTTGGCATCCTCTTCTGCAAGAACACTATTCCAATTGTCATTTATACAAATGTTTTGTGCTTTGTACAGGGCCCTGGAACATAATTCCTTTAATGCTTTCATAACAACATGCACACACACTTTGCTTGTATGATAGGCATTTTTGTGCTACAAGCATATTTTCAGAGCCAGAACAATTGTCATTATACCGCTAATGAATTTTGGCAAGGATTTTTTCACAACATCTAGCTGAACATGCACATTAATAATTGATCCTGTTAAGCCCATCTGGGGTCGTTTATATCCCTAAGGTCTGATTTGTGCAAATGAAATTCGTAGAGACACAAGTATCTCCTGACGTTATGTAAGTGCACTTACATCTGGTAGTGGTTTATTACATCTTATTTGGTTAGGGGTTGCAAACTGCGACAATTTTCCATTTGCAAGCGATCGTTTGCATGGAAGACAATTTTTTCCACTGGAAAATGGTTTATCGTGCACTGTCAAGCAAAGGTGTTCTGCTTGCAAATCAGGCATGAAAAACTTACTGGTTTTTGAGCAATTAAATTGTTCACAAATTTCACATGCAATGGAAAGAGTGTCTTTAATTTGTTTCATGTAGGTATGTCTTGCATTTTTCTTTCGCAGGGAAGTATGGGTAGAAATTGTTTCTTGGTTTTCATTAGTAGTACTGCATGGTGTTTCTTCTAGCCCACGAAATGTCACAATTGCATGACCATTCTGGGATATGTGACCGTACCTATTTCTGTTGTCTTGTGCATGAAAATTTTTCTTTATATTGTGATATGTGAGTTTCTCTCTAAAAGGAAGCGTATCAATGTATTTTTTTCTCTTGCGCATGACCTTTTTAAAGTTGTGGTAACTTACTCTACGTTTCTTTCCCAAGGGAACAATGACCTGATGGAAAATGGGATGAATTTCACTCTGGCTCAGGTTCTGATAAATTACTCTACGTTTTTTGTTTAAGGCCTGTATGGCCTCATCACAACTAGGACAAATTTTATGCATAACTTTTTTCAAGTTGCGATAACTTATTCTACGTTTTTTATTTAGGTCCTGTATGGCCTCATCACAATTGTAATGAATTTAATGCATAGTTTTTTTGTTCAACCCCTGTATGGCCATATCGCAACCGGGAGGAATTTCATTCTCACTAAAAATCATGCCATGCATATGAAAATTCGATGCGGTTTGCATGGCATGGAAATTCAACCCTAAACCACTGATATGTGCAAGGAAAGGTTGATAATGGATATGTGTTGCATCTGTTTTCAGCGAGAGTATTTCAATTTTTCGATCGTAATTTGAATTAGTAGACCAGGAATGGACAGTGCCATTTGGCAAGGCTGACCAGACCTGGATATTTAATCTGAATATGATAGACAACCATTGAAAATAGAATATGCAACACTCCACATTCCCTTTTTCATATGGAAGCGCCATGTTTACAAGGTATTCCTTCCAACTTCCAACTACCGACATATTT
The DNA here is from genome assembly GCA_009831015.1 of Picea engelmannii. Lineage (NCBI taxonomy): Eukaryota > Viridiplantae > Streptophyta > Pinopsida > Pinales > Pinaceae > Picea > Picea engelmannii. The sequence goes on along the minus strand of ML793970.1, from coordinate 258,379 downwards.
TCTAGAAGATATGCCAAAGGTGTTGATGCAAGCACCTAAAATCCTGTTGGTTGTTGCCTATAATTTCATTGCAAAAGGAATGTACAGTGTAAATCCACAACGACTTCACATCGAACTCCAGTGCTACCAAACAACAAATTGCATTGAACAAACTATCTCCACAGTTAGACACAACATTTGTTGCCAGCTGTAAACCATGTCAATCTATGCAATGCATAATCCGTTTCCACTACGATTCAAGGTCCTTGCAAATGAGGGAAAAGTAAATATGAGATCCTTCAACATTTCATATGGACATTTTTCTATACAGTAGTGGTTCATAATGACCACTGACAACATTGGCATCATGGAACAAGATGCAATATGGATTGTCATACGCAATTTTGTTGAATAGTAGATATCTTGTTTTTCTTGTCAATGACCATATTCCAATTGATATATTGATCCAGTTAGACAACCACCATATAAAAAATGTATCTCCCCAAAGTCCCCTCTCATGTGCAGGCAAAATTGGATATGCAGACAACTGCATCTTTGAAAAATACGTAGCGACATCATGTATTCCATGCAACTGTCGAAGAAAATTAGATTCCAGTTCGTATTCATAGGACTCCAATGGCTCAGCATCACCATTATTTAAACATCTCAAGAAATAATCTATCAATCCATTGCGCAGCTTGGTCGACGAATAGCAGAAATGCAGTTGAACTTGAAATGTATTGAAAATGCAATCCCCTACAGTATACGAGAATGCATCCAACCTAAAAAGGCCATTGCTATGAAAAACCACATCAATGCTATCATGTATAATGGAATGTGTATCTATTTCATAAAAATCAACATATATTACTTCTTTCATCTTTTGAACTGTCATTTTGAAGTTGTTTGTTAGATACTTTCAATTTGCATGAAAACAGAGAAAAGGGAAAAAAAAAAGTAGGAAAAAAAGGAAAGTAAAATAGAAAAACTACAAGCATGAAACTGGGTATCAATCTCCGTATGTATATTTCAACCTTGTTCTTTTCAACTTCAATCCCCCTTAGTTCCCATATCAGATGAGAATAAAACAAACCCACACTGGAAAGTTAACCAAACAAAAGAAACAACACAAATAAATAACACCATAAATTTACTCAGCAGAAAGACCGATTTGAACCTATTCGTGGTGTGCATCCTACAAGCTTATGAGAAAAGTTCTGCAAAATAGAAAGGACAGGACAAAGACAACAGTTGGACGCAGTTTTCCGACCCACAAAATAAAATCATTCCTTGCATCTACACCCTGATGGATGGTTCCCTCTTCTGATACCTCCGAACTACTTTTCGAAAACCTCTCATCATTGCAATTTTCAAAATAGTTATGGACATGGAAACCGACATATGAAGACGCATGGTTTCCAAGAACATAAATTAAGAGCACAAACAAATATGGTCTACAACATAATTTGGAGACAGGGACTCCCACCATTGAAAAATAGCAACAACAGGGAAACTTACCCGTCAACGAGGAATGAGAAGAGCTCAGCCACAAAAACTGCAAACCGTAAGAACAGGTCCAACGACTTGCAAAGTTGAAGAAAAACAAACCATTGAACAAACACGAAGAGATCCAACTACAACTTCAGGACCTCAACTTTGCAAATTTGAATCAAACAAGAACAAGAATCATGGAACGAACCAACGAACAAGCATCAAACACTGAAGCAGTGATGCCGACCATAAAAAAAAATGGAACAAAAATATATTGCAATGCATCTGTACAATAAACATTTAAGACTTCCAGACCTGTTAGGTAAATACTTAAGATTATCAAGATCGTCGAAGGGTGTAGCCCTGTGAAAAAATTTAAGAAAAAATGTAGCATGGAAGGCCTGTTCTCTTGAAGCACGCAACAATAAAGAAAAAATCACGCATAGTAATATGCCAGAGAATGTATTCTAGCTAGCAGAAAATGCTAAAACAAACATTCAAACTAATGCTAGAATTAATCCACCTTCGACCAATGCATAAGAAAATATATGATTAAAAAAGCCCATATACGATCAAATACTTTGGATATGCCAACATATATAACATTGGGAATAGTGAAGCCGACAATAAGACCTCCAATCCATTGTTCAATCAGATCATGACAAATATGGTACTTTATATTATATAAAAATCGACGTTTTCACTTCCCAGGTTCGAACAATAGATAATATGGAAATATTTGTGGTCAATGCACAATCTAATACAAGGTCAACGAATTATCAATCGCTATAGTCCCTCTATGCCTACGACAGGGACCAATAAAGAATGAATACACAAATACATTTTCCTTACACAATATTCCTTACTTTATGTGGACTAATTAGGGATTTTCAAGTAGTAATAAAATATAAAGGAATTACTACAAAAAGGTAAAATAAAGGTCATATGATTGATTATTGATTTTGAACAATATTGTGTGTTTTCATATTTTTGGTAATTGTTGTAAATGCCAGGAGAATGCTCTTGAAAGTTATTAATAACAAAAAAAAATTGTTACAAATGTCACTTTCAAGATATGTTTACGTCAATTTTCATTTTTTTTTTTGTTATTGGAGGGGTTATTTTTTTGTGTTATTAGAAGGGTTATTACAAGACCATACAACTTAAATGGTCTTTCTTAATAAGCTCTATCATGTAACAATGTTGCAAAATAGAGAAGAACTTGCAAGTTCTTGTTTTATATTTCTCTCGAAAAATCAAATAGTTTAAAATAACTATATTGAAAATTTCTGCAAGTTTTAAACAAATAAATAAATTGCAACCTCCAAAAAAACATTTAGTGCATGATTTTATTCATAAAAAAAATCACAAAATTAAGAAAAAAAACTTTGTTTTATAGATTTTTCATTATTACCAGTCTTTCAAAACTAAGTCAACCACTAATATGAAAACTTAAAAAACATTTATTCAATCACAATTTATATGAAAAAAAAGAAGTGTGTGTTCAATTATTGTAAAGATGTTAAAGCCTCTTTCTCAATGGTTGCTTCAATCATGGTACAAAAGGTCATCGGGAAAGTGGCATTGCCCTTCTAATGTGTATTTTATTTTTCTAAATTTTTAATTTTGTTTTTTTTTTCAATTTTTTCTTCATTTTTTTTTTTTAAATAAAAAGAGACTATATTACCTTATGCTATCATAAGCAACAATTGTCAAAATATTATGTCAAGACTTGCCACTTGTTCTGCCACAGGTGTGGAAACCAGAACATGTGGCATTTTGCATGGACTCTATTATGCATTTGTGATACTTTGCATAGAAATAACACATGTCTGAGAACTGTAAAATCTTGCCACATTTTTTACCATGTACATGGAAACTAGAACATGCAGCTTGCACTAGAGTTTCATGGAAATAAGAAAAACAAACCAGCTAAGACCAGTAAATTGATAGTAGAAAATCTAAAAATGAGGCGAACCTGGGCTTTCGTCCTGGCTGACCAAGAAATCATAAGGCCGACAACAGTTCGGGCAACTGCTCTTCGTAGGGTCACTTAATAGGGAGTCAAACATGAAATCCATGCACTTGTTGTGAAGGCTCTGGTTATACATCTTCTCGGCTAGGTCCCTCCTCATTTTGAAAATGAGGTCCAGGTGCTCCTCCGTAAGCTTGCATGATCTGGGCGAGGCATGGTTCTCCAGGGCCTGTTGCACTGACACCTTGGGTGAGTCATGTCCTTCTTTCTCATGCCATAATTCACTCTAATTGATATCTGGGTAAGCCACATTGGGTTCTTTGGAATTTTTGCAGCAATCCGAAAACCATAGAGGAAACTCCTCCTTTACGGGATATCCCATCATGACAAGCTCCTCGGTGCCTGCTTGTATCGTCCGTTCACTGCCGACATCCTGCAAGTGATGAGGAATATCCATCCAGTGAGGAGGAATTTCCTCCTCCACTATGAAACCTCTATAATTGGGATCTGAGAAAGGCAGCTCAAGCTCGACCTATGTTTCCATTTCCCAGTTATGATCAGAGTGGGGAGAAAGGGATATGTTGCTTCTAGGAAACAAATGGAGAGCCACAGATCTAGTGTGATGGTGCTTGTCGAATTGGCTATAGTAGGCCGGCCCATCCTTGGGCTTTCCTTTATCATAGGGCATAATGAAACCAATCCTGAGGGGAGAAGAGTGCACAATGGAGAGGTTGAGGAAGCTAAGGAGGGAAGAGATGAAAAGAACAGAGGCTCGAGAGAGCCAAATCCTAAAAGCCAAGGGAGAATGAGGGACTGAGGGAGAAAAAATGAGATAAGAACAGTAGTGGGTAAATCCCCATGTGATGATGAGTGAGGTGATGGAAATGGAGGCCATGAATGTTGAAGTGTTGTGGGTGGAGGGCATCGTACTAGTTCCCATAAACCCAATTTGAAACACCATTAGAGTTTTTGGTTCATCTCGACACTCTATGCACTGCTCTGCATAAATGCATGTCATATCAAATGAATTAGGTAGGGTGTTGGCAGTGAGGGGATTTAATTTCATCTACTGCCAACATATCCTTTGACATCGAGTCTCTAGGTGCCACCCCATCTCGGGGAAAGTAGTCTTGTTGAGCCAACTCTTGGCAATGCTTTAGCAGTTAAGAGTTCGGATAACTTTGGGGGTTGGGAATGATGATTTTAGCTTGGGTAGTGACACCCTCGTTAGCTATTTTTTTGGCTACTTTGTTGGCTTCACGTCTTATGTGAGAAGTAATAAGCATGAGAGTAGGCCTAAGGAAATATTTTAGATGAGAGAGAGAGGGCCCAAGAGGTTCTAGCTATGAGTTATTTTCTCTAGATCTGTGCCATTGATGATTTTGGTAACTAGTGTGATAATCATTTTTGAATTTCCTTCGATGATTAGGGGTTGCAGGTTGAACTCTGAGGCTAGTTGAATTCCCCTGATGAGACCCAAAATTTCTATGGAGTTAATGGTTTCATGTTCTAGAGGACCCTCTCAGAGGTGTTGGATATGCCTTGTGTTGTGTCTTATGACCTCCTCATAACTTGTCGGTCCATGATTTCCTTTCAAGGCACCATCAAAGTTTAGCTTCTAGAATCCCTAGGGAGGAAATATTTAGCTAGAGGGGATGCGAGTGGTAGGGGTTGGGGGAGCTGAAAGAGAGAGATAAGCCTTGGATGTTATCTTCTTACATGAAGAGAATATGATGGATTATGGTGGTTCACTAGGAACGCCTTCTAGAGTCCTTGATTTAACTTGAATAGTTTCCCAAATCCTGTCCACAATTAAGGTCTAGGTTGTGGAGGGAGTGGAGATCTAGGAGTGGAAGATGCACCAATTTCTCTCTTTCCTGAGTTTCCAAACTATGAAACCTGGTAGGAGTTTCCAGATTCTGTTGAGGAGTGAGATTTTGAAATCTGTCGGGCACCAATTTTGAATAGTACCGACGACGCTTGTTCTATCTCTTTTGGTTTTCCTCATGATGGTCGTAGCTTGATCCTAGATCATATTGTTTTTGGGACATTGATTGAATATGTGATCCAAAGTTTCTTTTTGTTGCTGGAATAATTGAAAAATGGAGGGTCCGATAAATCCCCTCTTTTTTAAGTTATCGCAGGTTTAGAGCCTATTTTGGACCAAAAGCCAAAGGAAAGTGGAAACTTTCAGCCAGAGTTTGGTTTTCCAGATTATGTGCTAGATGTGATCTTTCTCCTACTAATGAAAATTCTCTTGAATTTCATAAGCTTATTTAATTGTGAATGTACCAGTTGGGGATTACCCCCAACAAAGAATGTCCTTTTTTTCACTAATTCAAATCTTCTTATTTCTCATTGTTTCTTGCCAAGGTTGCATTTCAAAATTTTCCGGTAGATTGAGATCTCGTGCCAACAGTTTCAAACTACGCCAGGGGAGATGATATGTGTTTTTAATCCAGAGGTATGCTATGATATCCTCAAATTATTAGAAATTAAATTCCAAGTTGAATTTAGAAATAAATTTCCATTTATGGAAAATCTGAATTTAGAATTTTGGATTATGTAATTATTATTTTATGAATGTTGGGAAAATATTTGACTTACCCAACTATCCTCTTTTGTTGGAAACATGTATGAGACAAACTTTTTAATAAATTAAATGTTGGAAGACAAATGGAACAACCAGGTTAAAAATAACTGACTATGACTCCATGAGTGGGGAACATGTTTGAGTTAACTCAGAGCTTATCTTTTATAAGTGGTGGAAGTTGAATTTGACCACTAGAAGCCCCTAAAAATCATGGATTTTTAAAGTTGTGAATTTCCCCAAGGAGGGAAAGGAATGGAAAGACCTAGGCACAAGATATATACAACATATGTTGGAGGCAGGACGATTCTTAGTATGTTGGGATTGAGAGATATTTTGCTGTTATGAGCACATCTGGTGTGAGGCAAAGCATTTTATGAAAAATTGAAGAAGACTGTGGCTAAGGAGTGTAATTCATTTTTCCCTTATGGAGTCATGGTCAGGATAGGGGGTGATCAGGACAAGTGATCGTGACTATTTTGTTTCTATGGTTGGGTGGAATGTGGTTGTTCCATTTGTTTTCCTAGCATCGGTCTTTTTCAGATATGTATCTCAAATATGTACTCAAATTATTGATGTTATAATGTTGATGCAATATACCAGATATAAAAGGTATGCAGAACAGAAATGAAATGCTAGAAATGGCAGAATAACAATAATATAACCAACATAATCTCCACAATAACACAAAAATGATATAAGACAACAATAGAAATAACACTTTGATTCAGAAAGAAATATTCACAGGCCTCTTCGAGGGGGAAACCTCCAGTCAAGCAGCGCTATGTTACAATAATATTCAAGCTAGGGTTTTCATATCCTCGACCCTTATTTATACTAAATATGTCTATCAAGAGAAGCATCTAGAGGAAGATCCTTCTAGAAGTGGAAGCTTCTATTATGTCTTCTTACATCTACTTTATTCTATTTTATTGAAAGTCCTTATTAATATTGACCTTTATTACATTCAAATATATTGATCTACCTATGTGCGGGTTAGGACCCTAACATGTCCTCCCCCTTAAAAACAACCTTGTCCTCAAGGTTTGAGATGTGGAAACTGCTGCAGAATGGTAGCTGGTTCCCAAGTGGCATCTGCTGGAGTCATATCTTTCCACTAGACTAGCACTTCCTTGATGGTTCTCTGACGCAGGCGATGATCACGCTGGTCCAAAACTGCTTTTGGATGTAGCCAAATGGATCCTTCTTCAACTAACTCTGGAAGGTTGGTTTTAATTTTGCACCTAGTTCCAATCACCTTCTTTAAGCATGAAACATGAAAAATAGAATGTAGCTTCGACTGACTGGGCAGAGCTAACTGATAGGCGATTTGCCCCACACGCTTGAGAACTGTATAAGGACCATAAAATTTTGGCACTAGCTTCTGGCAATGCTCGGCCTTGAGGGAAGTTTGCTTGTATGGTTGCAGTCGCAGAAACACCTGATCCCCTTCTGCAAATTGACGTTCAAAGCGACCTTGATCTTCTTTTTACTTCATGCGATTCTGTGCCATGACCAAGTTCTCTTTAAGGGTACGCAGAATATCCTCTTGAACTGTAAGTGTTTGGTCAACCGCCTGGACCTTCGAGGTACCCGGTAAGTATGAGAGAACTGAAGGTGGCTTCTATCCATATACCTATTCAAAAGGATTCATGCGTGTAGTTGTATGGTAGGAAGTGTTGTACCACCATTCAGCTAGGGGTAACCATTAAGCTCACTGATGTTGCTTCTCAGAGGTAAAACACCTTAGATATGTTTCCAAACACTTTTTGACAACTTCCATTTGACCATCATTTTGGGGATGATAAGCTGTGTTGAGATGCAATTGGGTGCCCTGTAGCTTAAACAGTTCTTGCCAAAAATTTCTTGTGAAAGTTGGGTCATGATCAGAAACAATAGAGTGCGGCATGCCATGAATATTGAAGACCTGGTCCATGAAAATTTGAGCCACCATGGATGTAGTAAATGGGTGTTGAAGAGTGAATAAATGAGCATACTTGAAAAGGCGATCCACAACCACCATTATGACTGATTTATTCCCCGATTTGGGTAAGCCGGTAATAAAGTTCATAGAGATATCCTTCCAAATAGCAGGTGGAATTGGAAGCGGTTATAGTGTTCCCATATATTTGACTGTTTCTCCCTTGTTGCATTGACACACCTCACATTCAGCGACAAAATTACAGATGTCCTGTTTCATACCATCCCAGAAAAAGTAACGTTTGACCCTATCATAGGTTTAGGTGAACCCTGAGTGCCCCGCTGTGGGTGTAGCATGAAGCTCAGAAAGTACCGTGGATTTAAGCTTTGATTGTTTACTTAAATAAAAATGGCCTTTGTATCGAAGCTCATCTTGGAGCCAAGAGTACCCTGGGGGAGTCGGAGCATTGGTCTGCAATTGCTGGATCAGATGTGAACTTTTGGGATCTTGTAGCCATTCCTGGCACACAGCTTGGAGCCAATCAGGTACAATGAAGGAAAGAGAAAAAAGGGATCCTTCTTCTTCATATTTTCGGGACAGTGCATCCGCCACTACATTGTCTTTTCCCTTTTTGTAAATGATCTCATAATCATATCCAAAGAGATTAGTCACCCATTTTTGTTTCTCCAGGGAGGAAATGCGTTGTTCCAGAAATTACTTGAGGCTTTGATGGTCGGTCTTAATTTGGAATCATTTCCCCAAGAGATAAGGATGCCACAGATCAACGACATGCAGAATAGCGAACATTTGCTTTTCATAAATGGGTTTGCCCAGATTCCTTTCAGACAGTTGCTTGCTGGTGAAGGCCAAAGGTTGAACCTCTTGCATAAGGACAACGTTGATTCCTTTCCCTGATGCATCACATTCCAACACAAAGGTCTTTGTGAAATCGGGAAGGGCCAGAACCAGAGTGGTGCACATGGCCATCTTCAAGGTTTGAAAAGTTTGAGCAGCGGCTGGAGACCAAGTGAAAGAGTTCTTTTTGAGGAGAGCAGTGAGAGGTGCTGCAATCTTTCCATAGTTCTTAACAAACTTGCAATAATACCCTATTAAGCCAAGAAATCCACGAAATATTTTGAGAGTCTTTGGGTGTGGCCAATCTTGCATAGCTTCAATATTTTTTGGATCTACCCTAGTCGAATTGCAATATTGGTGGTCTTCCTAGTCGAATTGCATGGTTAATGCCTTAAAATCCATGAAAATGGGACCCAAAGTTATTAGCCAGTCTGTACCCAACACAATGTCACAACCACCCATGTCGATAGAAAACATATGGGATTTTAGGTGGTAGTCATTGATTTGGAGATGCACATTTTCACAGTGCCCTCCACATTTCATGGAACCACCATTGACAATCATGATTTGGAAATTGTTGGCAACATGGATGTAGCAATGAGTTTCTTGGGCAATGGGGCGATGAATAAAATTATGGGTGCTTCCACTATCAACCAAAATGATGACCTTCTGATGCTTCATGTAACCGATTAAATTGAGGGTTTGGGGAGCGGAGAAGCCAGTGAGAGCATTGAGGGAAATGACGGGTTCGAATTTGGGAGGGTCTGAGGGAGGGGTTATGCCAGTGATTTTAGGTGACTCAGACACAAGGGAAGTTTCAACATCCTCTTCCAAAATATCCTCAGAAATGGCCATAAAAAGATTTTGTTCCTTACACTTATGGCCCGGGAAATATTTGTCATCACAATTATAACAAAGGCCTTTGAGTTGGCATTCAACCATTTCATCCCTAGTCAATTTTTGGATCTTTAATGGGGCGGAGGGAGTAGTGGGAGTTACAGGTTTAGGGTGAGGGATAAAGGAGGGTTTTTGATTTTGAGAGGATACCACCTGTTGTGCTTATTTATCTCTTTTAGTATCCTCCACCCAATTTGAGGGTCGAGCCATGAGGACATGGGCCCGAATCTCCTCCTTGAGGCCACTGATAAAACACTCTCGAAAGAAAGCATCAGTCATGCCCTCTGTTCGAAAAGCTAGGCGCTCAAAGGAAGCTATGAAGTCTTCTACTATTCTTGATTGTTTCAACTTTGTCAAATGGCCCAAATGGTTGGTGTCCATGTCAAAGTGTTCATAAATCTAGTCACAAATTGGGTCCAAGCAATATACCCTTGACGAGAAGTTTTTCTCCATTGCCACCATTGCCAACGTTCTTGATCTAGATGGAGAACACCATACCGAAGTTTTTCCAAGTCATATGTAATGCCGTATAAAGAGAAATAATGTTCCATTTGGGTTGCCCACCTAGTGGGGTCCGAGCCATCAAATTTGGTCACCTCCAACCGTGGAAGGCATAGGTCACGTTGAAAGTGATGTGGCTGAAAGGTATGGGAATGGGAGGAATTTTCACCTTCAGTCTTTGGAGGTGCTTCAGAGAAATGGTCATCTGTAGGGATCTTTAGTTTGGTGCAGAGTGATGCAAATAAAGATTCAAGCTAGGTGGTCAATTCTTGTTTGACTTCCTCCATTGAGGACTGCATGGTTGTATTTATGGTAGCATTGATGGACGAATCGATGGAGGCAACATTAGCACTGAGTTGTTTCACTTCCTTTTGGGTTTCGAGGAAACCAGATTGCAAGGTGTTGAAGCGAGCTTCTTGGTCTTGGCTACGGGTATGGGCCATGAGGACGGATGAACTGAAAAGGGGTGGGCGGGGTAAAAAAATTTGCTAAAAAATGATATGGATGAATGTGATGAGGGCGAAGAGATGAATCTAATGGAATAGGTCTCAAATAATGGTGAAAAAATTTCCAGACTTGTTTTTTAACCTACGGAGTTATACTTCAGTCTAAAGAATACTACACTGATGAAATCCCCAAATGCTTAACTAGAAAGAAATGCATATTTACTTGGCAACCCGAACACAGTTGCGCGGCAATATATCTTGTCTGTTTTAATTTGTTTATGTTTCTGTCCCCCAAGGGTTAGGTATTCAAGGGTTCTATAGACAAGGGTTTTTCCTATGCTATAGCTCTCTGATATACATGTGGGGTCTAACAATAGTACTCGAATCAATATCTCAGGGCACTAACTAAGGAGGATAGACCGTACCCTTATCCGTACTACCCGACTACCCAGGTACTAGAGAGTATCTTCCTGAGTGTTGTTCTCGATGACACTATAGCAGTCCGACGACCAATAGGTTTATCTAAAGAGGGCTTCAGGAAATCTAGGCCGATCCATACACAGGTGTTGTCTGATGCACTACCACTCTAAGGGGTACCAACATGGGTTACAAGGGTGGCCAGCAGATGTGCGCTTAAGAACAACCTGTATTTCCTACATGTATGAATTCCTCAACCGCGGGTTTATGCACGTACCATCATATCTCTGTGGCTTAAAGACACCGGAATACGTCTCTATCGTGGAAAACAATTCCCACAATTTATGCCAAGGAAAGTGCTCTGATACCACTTGCAATATACTAGATATAAAAAGTATGCAGAACATAAATGGAATGCTAGAAATGGTAGAATAACAGTAATATAACCAACATAATCTCCACAATAACACAGAAATGATATAAGACTTGAACAAAAATAGCACTTTGATTTAGAAAGAAATGTTCACAGGCCTCTTCAAGGGGGCAACCTCCAGTCGAGTAGTGCTCTGTTACAATAATCTTCAAGATAGGGTTTTCATACCCTCGACCCTTATTTATACTAAATATGTTTATCAAGAGAAACATCTAGAGGAAGATCCTTCTAGAAGCGGAAGCTTCTATTAGGTCTTCTTACATCCGCTTTATTCTATTTTATTAAAAGGCCTTATTAATATTGACCTTTATTACATCCGAATATATTGATCTACCTATGTGCGGGTTAGGACCCTAAGAGTTGATGTTTTATTACTGATGTTATACAGTTGATTCCATAATTTATGTTACTATACTTATAAGAAAAATCTGTTGAAGTGAACTGTATAGCCATATTAGTTTTGTGTGGTTTTTGACTGTGTAATAATACATGGAGTGGTATGTTATTAAAGGTTTAGTATATATCTATCTATCTATCTATCTATCTATCTATCTATCTATCTATCTATCTATCTATCTATATATATATATATATATATATATATATATATATATATATATATATATATATATATATATATATATATATAAGTATAAACGAACTATATTGTATTTCTGCTATCATGATGAGTACAAAGAATAACAGTCCCAATACATGTTTTTATCTATTATAAAAGAAAGATATCTGATACAGTAGATCACATGTTACTTGACAAAAATATATACATATTTATTACACTCAATAGGTCGTTGACCAAAATGTTAGAGTTTGAGTCCCTTAGACACGGGAACTCCATAGATAGTATAAAAAAAGATTTAAAGGACTACATGAACTATCTATGACTGTGCATGGATTGGTGGAAGAAATATGGAACTCAAATACCTTTTGTGGATAGGCCAATATTCTTCACTAAGTACACGATCTTTTCTCCCAACCTGCAAAGGAGTAATGCAATGTTATTAGTAACTGACTATTGAACAAACATTAAAGAATAAGATAATTAAAAGAGTCAAATCATACTTATCTTAATCATGATTGATTATCAGAGGGTTAGTGTTGCATTGTGAAGTAGTCGATCCACAACCTAGGAGGGGAAGTGGGTGCATAATCCATATGATGGTTTCCCTCATAAGACAAAGGGACCCATCATCAGTTGACATACATGATAAATTATTTTAATTTCGAAAGTAATAAGGATAAACAAACTTCTAAATTAAGTTTTGTAACTTGATACCATGTAGTTTATAAATTTCAGAGAGAAGATATAATACAAATTTTAAACAAGATAAGGGTTTTAATAGTTCCGTAAATATTACTTCGAAGAAAATTTCAAAAGGAAACCCCATAGGAAGAGCCAAAAGAATATTGTGGTGAGACGAGTAATTAAACATGAATTAACTTTCATAATACACAAGATGGAGCTTTCAACAAGGGTGATGCTTTCGACAAGTATGGATTTAAGAAATAATTTATATACTGATGCAAAGATACAATTTGAGTAATAATATAATCCATAAAGTTAAATTACAAAAAATGTATTAAAAACGATGGGAATTTCTCGCCTCGGATTTTAACAGGGACGTGGCAATGCATGAAAGTATTGGGTTTATATTGTAATAGAACAAGAGGACACATGAAATTATTGATCATAGTTTGAAATAAAACAAGGAACCATGTTTTAAAACTAGAGTTGTCAAAAGAGAGGATTCTTAATTCTATGTGGACGGATTTGGACAATAGCAAGCAACACAGGGCATTGCCAAATCATCGTGGGCATTCTAACATTGACATAGCACATTCTTTTTCTCAACAAAGATATTCTATAACTAGTGAATACATATAGAGGATAATTACTTCTATTTTCAATGAACAAGGGTTTTATTGCACCATGCCATATACAAATGCAGAGTGCCATTATATATAGAGTGCAAGTTAATCAAATCCTATAAAAAATCCTTTAAGTATTTAATCTTCGAAGATTTTGGTTGAATGGAGGAATGCAAGTACATGACTATTTGGACATGCCTTTACACAGGGTCTACCCGATAGGCCTCAAAACTGACGATTATATTCTTTACATAGTAACTGACGGTTATTTCCTTACATCGTAATCCTTGAGACAAGGGTCCCGTGTGTAACACCCTCTACACAAACTTGATGTTGATACTGAGAGGGGGGTGAATCAGTATCAAGTACAATTTAAAACCTTTTTCAACTTATACTTAAACCATTCAACTATATCCAATGAGAAATGAACAATAGTATAAGAGTTACACCAATACACCACAATACACCATGCACAATATATGAGAAATAATCAATAGTTATTGTTCAAGGGAAGTAATGACTTCCAAAGGTAGCTACAACTTCCAAATGTAAAGGGAGGGATAAACCTCCAAGAGAAATATACAATCCTCCAATATCAAGAGGGAGTTGAACTCTCCATCCTTTCCCCTTCCTTCCACCCAAGAATATATGAGAGATAATAAAACCTTACATTAAACCATCACCATCAACCAATCATCACATAGAACCTGATAATGCTTCCTAAGACTTCTTTAATTTATGCAATTCTTCAATTCTTGGAGTACTCTGATCCTGTAGATAATATTACTCAATGTATTCTATGAAACTCCTCTAATTTTCACTCCTTGAATCCTCCCCAAAAATAGGTTATAGAAAGAATGGTAGACTTTATTCAATTCTAGTCTATTCAGGAGAGTGAACTTGCACATAATTCCTTGCGCTCAATAATTAACATCTGATTCTGAAACTTGCACACAAGAAAATACAGTTCGTACTTTTTCCAATGAAAATTTTCCCACTTCATTTGGATTCTCGATGAAGAAGCTATGACTATTTTACCCGGAACACCTGTTTATTGACTAGCTTCAGGACTGGTCACAAACCCTATCTTCCACAGAGTGTATCTCCATAATTATAGCGAATCGAGAGCTGAAATTTTTACCAGAGCTACCTTGATATGTCTTCTCAATACCATATCAATTTCACCATCTGAATCATTCTAGAAAAATTTTTATAGAAAAAATGATAAGATGACCTGGAAATAACATACCTTAGAACACATCACCAAAATACTTCATCCTCCCTTGAAATTCGTCCTTGTTTTCTTCTTATTTCCTCTGAAATTTGACTTGTATCAAATGAATGTGTAATTATGTTTATTTATACCATTTATTTCACTTCATTTTAACATTAGGGCCGACCTGACAGTTTCATATTTTGTAATTCTTTTCTTTAATTATCTTCAGGGACTACATGTACTTCCTTCTTCAATTCACTTTGTCATCTTCAAAAATTCATTTCTCCTCAACCATGAGGATCCACATGACGTGCCACATACCACCGAAAACAACATGATGTATACTATCCATCCATGGGTGTTGTATCTGCATGTGCATTTTCCTTCATGTCCAAATACCTTCATCAATCTTATGGTCCAAAACCCATGACTAGGGTTGACATCAATGACAACAACCAATCTTCCAACAATCTCCCCCTTTATCATTGATGGAAACACTCATGCTCCCCCTATCATCATGATCCCAATTTCTCTCCCCCTTTGACATCAATGGAAAAGGGCATGACTTTTCCCCCTAAGTTTAATGACAAAAGATAATCTTCTTCTTTGGGGTTGCTCCCCCTAAACATGTGGCACTCAATAATACTTCATCCTTATTTTTGGTCTTTGGGACTTTTTCTTTCTTGGAATCCTTTTGTGTGGCTTCTGTATTCTCTCTCTTCTTCATGTCTAGGATGTATATGTTGTTCGATCTTCTTGTTGCAGTTGCAACCAATCTTCCTGAATTATTTTCTCTGATTTTACATTTTCGGGAATCAAACGTAAGAGTGTATCCTTGATCACATATTTTGCTGACACTAAGGATATTATTCTTCAAATCTTCAACCAATAGGACTTTTCTTGCTTTTAGATTTTCACTTCCAATCTTTACAGTTCCTTTTCCAAGTATTTTGGTAGATAAGTCATCTCCAAATGCAACATTTCCACCCTTTTTCTTCAAGCTGACAAATTTGCTTTGATCTCCGGTCATATGAGATGAGTACCCACTGTCTATGAACCATTCATATTCTTATTTTCATTGTTTAGCGACTAATGCTATTCGACAATTTTCATTTAATGGAATTTCTTTTCTTTTCCATGCTGTAGTTGGTATGCAGACATTTGGCATATGATTATCTTCCTTCATCTCTCTGCAATCTCGTGCTTTGTGACCAATATTATTGCACTTGTAACATACAATATTTTGATCCATTAATGGGTCAAATGGATTATA